>JANHGB010044286.1:0-49087 GCA_026283785.1 Coracopsis vasa
GCCCTTTTTATGTCTACTTAAATCTGAGAAGCACGCAATGATTTATAAGGGAAAAGTGTGAGGAGATACTGAGTGTTCATTGAAGCCGTCCCCCTCCCCTGGGCCCCTCAGAACCCATCCCGGGAGGTTGCGAACGCGGGGAGGAGGACTCAGGGGGCGGGAGGGATTACCCCGTGTAACGGCGCTGTAAAAAGAGGAGTTTCTTTCAAAGTTGGGACAAAAAAAACCCAAACAAACCGAAACCACCTCCAAAGCCTTCTTGCCAGTTGTCCTTTAGAGCATCTGAATACAAGGCTGTTCTCAGAGCTGCAGGTGTGGACAACAATGGCTTAAAATGAAAAATACTGTTTCATAGAAAGGGCTCGCAAAATTAGGGATTTGTTTGAGGTATGAGACGATTTGTTGCACAGCTGGTATGTAAAATAAAACCATCAAACGTCTTGTCATAATCAAATATTCCCTAAATCCGGACTAGCAACATTGCTTTTGAAAGATGTCGTTCCATATAAATGCCTTTAACGCCTGGTAGAAAATTTTTATGAACATGTTGACAAATGAAATAACTCGGATTATTTGATTAGTGTCCATGTAATCTGAATATCGGTTTGTACTGGGAAAAGAAACGTCAAGTCTTTAATGCTTTTGAAAGGCCGGATTTTCGCTGCAATTAAAGGGTAATATACCAATAAGAGGGTGGATCACTCTCTACGTGTTCTGTGCTACGGAAATTAAAGAGGATGAAGTAAAGAGTTTGTATTTTCTTCAGCTCCGGCAAAAGGAATAGAGTTACAAAGCACCACGGGGTGGGAGGTGGGGGCAACTCACTGCTGTGGGAAGGTTGACTTTTTTCCCGGGATGCCGGGGAACCTCCTAACGCCTCTTTGAAAACACTTTCTGCTTTGGGGTGCAGACATCTGGAAAGAAACCGAGATGGACAATTTTCACTCCGCTTGGTATCGCTCGGACTCATATTTCTTCAGCCTTTATGCAGACAAGGAGTGGGAAGGGGTAACTGGACGTTGTCACCCTCCCTACAGAGCTCAAATCACTGTAAGGCAGTGCGCAGAAGTAACCTGTGTCGAGGGTGAGATCCGCATCTTGCGCTCAGCTCAGGGTTGGTTTAATTTTCCTTCCAGCAATACCTGCGCAAACGAGCTCGGGCGCCCAATTCACCGGCAGGGCTGCGGGCCCAGCCCGGCTCCCCGCACCCCTCCCCTGGGCAAGAGCACTAACACCACCACCACCACCGCCCCTGCTCCAGTTCTGGACCTGTCCCGCTTGCCCGGTGCGTGTGACAGCTACCGGCAGGGCTCAGGCAGATCGGAAAACCTGTTTTGCTGAACATCGGAGGCTGCGGCACGGGATGTGGCTCTGCAGGGCGACCCGCACTCCCCACCCAGCTCGGCTCTGCCCTCCGGGCCAGGCCAGCAGGGAAGGGTCACTAGCAGAGAGGCAAGCCCCACACCCTCCGTGGGATTCCTACTCAGCACTAGCCGTGGCAGTTGCTAATCCCGGCGGTATCATCGCTTTTCATTGAATCATGGAGTCATAAAATACCAGGTCAGAAGGTACCTCAAGGATCAGCTGGTCCAACCTTTCTTGGCAAAGGCACAGTCTAGACAAGATGTCCCAGCATCCTGCCCCGCTGAATCTTGAAAGCGTCCAACGCTGGGGAGTCCACCACCTCCCTGAGGAGATTATTCCAATGGCCGATTGTTCTCATTGTGAAAAATTTTCCTCTTCTGTCTAACGAGAATTTCTCCGGGAGTAATTTGTGCCATTCACCCCTCGCTAGTCTTTCGCTTATGCCCAACGAGAATTGAAGTATGCCCCCTTCATCGGGGCCACACATCCTTTGGAGAAGGCAGACCGGGCAGCCTGCTCCCTTAGCAGAGTAAGATGATTTATCCGTGATCGGAGAAGGGCAACGCACATTATCAGAAAATAGTTCAGCCAAATTTTTCTTTGTAGTGTCTTACTCTGCTTTGGACAGCCCCTTGAGGTCTGCCGCGTTATTTTACGAAACAGCCTAATCTTCACGGAGCACCGAGGGAATCTGAAGCTATTAGCACTTTTATTTCGCTCTGAACGGCTGCGGAAGGGGGACGCGGCTGCTTCGGGCGACGGTAGCGAGGTCGGCCGGGCCGCTGCGGCGGCTCCCGGGGCCCCTGCGGGCTCTCAACGCTAGCGGGCACCGTCGAGGCCGAAGCCGGGAGGAGCGGGAGAAAGGGGGATTCCTGCCGCCCACCAGCCGCTTGCTCATTTTTCGTGAATGTCACCAGGGAGGATGTGGGTTTTTTGTATTTCTCCATGATCTAAGTAATCGTTGGGTCTCAGCTGGCCAGTGCACAAAAACCTTTAAAGTGGTCAGCTCAAGCAGTACATTTAGCTTCTAGCTGTGCATAGTTAAAACCGGGAGAGAGGCTGAAAACCGGTGGGCCCTCTAATCTTTTCTTGATAAGTCCCCGACCGCCGCGGCGGTTGGATGTGTCTGAACTCGGTCCAGCGCAGAAACAAGGGAATGAAACCGAGATGCTTTCCCCGCAGTGCAAACTTTATTTCAGACTTGAGGGTTGCAAACTACAACGCACAAAACATGCCGAGTGCTGCTGGAGGGGGCACCGGCTCCGATGGGGAAGAGTGCTGCGCGGTGGGGGCAGGCGCCCCGCGTCCATTCGTGTCCTGGTCGGACGTCGAGAGAAAGAGCACCCCACAGCCTCCCAGTGGTGCCGCAGCCCTACCGCCAGACCGGCGGGGGCCAGGACACAGCTGCCGTGTGCTGCGGGGGGATACCCAGCACACACCCTCCCCCGCAACAGCCCGTCCAGCTCCACCCCGTAGGGCAGTGGATTGAGCCCCGCCCGGGTGGGCCGTGCGCCCCTCAGTACCACTGTGCCTGGAAGGAGAGGTGTCACTTTTTGCTGTTGGCAGGTAGAAACGGCTCCTGGCCGGAGCGTTATCGCTCGGCTTCCCGAGAGAAGAGGCCCCCAGAGAAACCGATGGTTGTTTGGTGGGGCTACTGCCCGGTGGGGCACCATGCCAGCGCCCCACAGGGAATGGATTCCCTAGACCTTGACTCGTGTTCAAAAGCCTCCCCTCCCCCCAAGAAAGAAACGTCTAGTCCTAACTCTGTCATGCAAAGTGACTCTGGTCGCATCCCTCCCCGTGGCTCTTTTCGTTAATTAGGGCCTGCAGAGGCTGTGGGGGAGGGCGAAGCGGCTGGAAGCCACTAATTATTCAAACTTTGGAGACAGCATCCAGATGAGCTGGGTCAGCTCTTCAAGGCAGTGCATTGTATCCTGTGTGTATCAGGCGGGGAGTGATAATGCTACTGTGCAAAGCCTCCATTAAGAGATTCCTTTTCATCATCACTCATTGCCTGCAGAGTAGTGCAGACTCCAACGTTAAGAGTTCGGGGTTTTTTGCCACGGAAAAAAAACAATTTTCTGTGGCGCGAGAGAAAACCTGCCCTTGCCCCCGCCCCCAGGAAATATCCTTTTTAATTACACTCATCTCCCACAACTAAATTTTTCGCAAGATCCCCCTCGCGTCGCCCCCCACGCCCGGTCTGTCACAGCTTTCTGCAATGACGCCCATCTCCTACAGAAACTTCTTTCCTCCTCGCTGGCTAAGGCCTCCCAGCCCCGGTCACCCCGGGACCCCCGCTGCTCCCCGAGTCCACGGGCGAGAGGCAGAGCGGGAAGTGCGGCCGGCCCCCCCTTCTCGCCTCCGGCTGCCCCTGTGCCCCGAGGGCCGCTGCGAAGCAACGCGCCCGGTCGGGGAGATGCTGCTCTCCTATTCCCGCTGCGGCTGCCAAACGTCCCGCGAGCAACCGAAGAGGGAAAGAGGGAGGGACGCCCGCCAGGCGCCCGCGGGGGGTGACGGGGCTGAGGCGCAGCGCTCCCTAACTTTGCTTCTCCACTCGCAGCAGCCTTTTCCACCTCGGTATCCCGGAACAGGAAAGTCCCAGTTCAGCTTGCCCCCATAAGATCCTGTCTCCCTCCCCCCCACTCCCCTCCCTCTGCCCCTTCCTGCCTCTGGCCCTTGCGAGAGGAGCAGCTTCTCTCCCTGCAGGACGGGGCTGAACCGCCGAGGCGGTGGGGTATGGGGACGGGGCTCTGGGGATCATCCGGCTGGCTCAGTCTCCAGCTCTGAGCCAGCAGTCCGCTACCCGGAGGGCACGGCTGCCTGGAGCCCGCAGGGCTGAGCTGAGATCCTGAAGTCAGGATTTTTTCTTGGGGTGTTTTGTTTCTTTTATTTTCTTCCTCTATATCCTCGGTGCTTACAAAGAGCCAGTGAGATTTGCAACGAGAGAGAGAGAGAGAGAGAGACTGGGGGAGGAGGAAGAATTAAGTAAGGGAAAAGATGGCGAGTTGCAGGAGAAGCGTGGAGAAAGCAGCATTTTTATGCTGCTTCTTGCTGGTAATGGGGATCCTAACCTCCTGCGCCCGACCGGAGGAGGAGGAAGAGCAAGAAGAGCGGCGCTCCTGTCACGGTGCCTTTGATCTCTACTTCATCCTGGATAAGTAAGTGACAGTCGCATTTAAAAACGTTTATTTACCCTTCAGTGCCTCCTTGCAGCAGCGGGGATGGTCTTTCCCCCGTCTCCCCGAGTGCCTTCCCCCATCTCTCCTGGTGCCAAACGTAATGTGTAGGGCAGAGTTCTTATTTTTGCTCCCCAAAACTTGCACACTTCTCAAGGGGAGCGTTTAGGGGAGCACTGTGCTTTGTCCTAGGGTAGTTGCACGTATAGACCCAGGAAACCGGGTCACCTTCAGGTTGTCAGTGCGGTGCATGGGCTGTGAGCATTGGGTTTGAGGGGATGCTGGTTATTGCCCCCAGCACTCCTGGAGTTTGGTGCCAAGACTCAAGCTAAGTGCTGAGTTGTTGCCTGTGGGATTTGGCAGTGCCAGGGCTGTACAGACCTACCCAAAGTTAAGGCTGGACTGCTTCTATGTGGTGGTTGCTTTTTTACAGACTCACTATAAGGTTCTATAAAACTTGTTTCTCTGCTCAACTTCTTTGGAATTGTCTAAACCTGTGTTTGAGTTACAGCTATTAAAATAGGTTGGCAAATACTTTAATATTGTGTTAGCCCAATTTAGGCATGGCCAGAGGGTATGGTTAGGCTCACATTCATAGGCATGTTATAGCAAGCTGTAGCAAAGTGAGAGGTAAAGTGGTTCGCTCACAGGTGTTCTTCAGAAGGCACAAATTTCTGTTTCTCCTGGTGCATAGCTCTGCCTTGACAGCCAAGGGTAAAACTCCAGGAGTGTGATGGCTGAGTTATCTAATACATCCTGGGTTACATATAAGATGTGGTATTATGAAAGACTGAAGCTTTTGCTTTGTGATTCCTGCCCACAAGCCAGGTATGAAGTCTGCATTGTGCTGTTTCCCGGTTGGGAAAACTATTCAGTCCATCGGGCCCTTTGCACAGCTCGCACAGGGCAAAAAAACACCATCACTGTGGACTCAGTATATTCCCATACTCAGGAAGAAGGGAAAAAAGTATCATTGAGTAGTGATTCTGTTCTTAGAGCAAAGGGATCTGAAGACCAAAGGCGTTCTGCCTTTCTAAAAGGCACTAACACACCATGTGGTCATTGTTGTTTTCTTTCACTAAGAACTTGTTCCTGAAGTAACCTTCATGTCTAGAAAGAGCTCTGTGGGGGGGTTAGTGTTAGTTCTTAACTGTATTCTCGACAGGCTTTTCCGAAGTGACTCGTACTGTTATTATGTTCACTTCCCATACTGAATTCACTGCGACAATAAATGTTGGTGATCGCAATGTGGTTCTGTCTGTGACATGATTCTACAGTGCAGTTTCCTTGTTTACATTGGCATTGTGTACCCCTGGCAATCACCACACTGTGATCAGAAAGCACTTTACTTGGGTGATGGCTGTTGTCACTCATTTTGTATTTGGGGAAATCAAGGCAGAGAAGAGAGTAATTTGCTCAGTAGCTGGTATGTCAAGCAATAGGAAACTGGTTATATAAGGAAGTTCATTTTCAGTATTGTGGATGTGAAATGGTGTGTTTTCTTTTAGTAGGCTATAGGTCTTGTGTATTGGCTCAGGTGCTGTCCACTCTGTACAGCGGTCCATTGGAGACTCGACCCAAATATGGTTGAAGGAAAAGTCATGCACTGCAGTTCCAGTGGGAAAATTCTCTTTGGCTTCAGTTGCAAACTGAATCTTCAAAACTTTTGACAGTTATACCAAAGAGTTCCTCTTTGTTAAAAAGTGGTAGTAGAAGTTCCTCAGGCACCTGAGTGGTTTTAGAATCCATCCCTGCTCCTATCAAGTCTGTGGCAATGTGGTGGCAAAGCTGCTTTTGGCCTCAATGAGATCGCATTACTATCCATATGGGTACTATTAGAACACCAGACCTTAGAAGCCATAAGTCCCTTGCTAGCTGAGAGTGTATTTAGTCCCAGCTGTATTCTGTGACATCTGGCACAGCACTGGGAGCTTTACAGAGAGAGGGAGGATTGATTGAGTGGATAGACACTGGATCTTGAGGCAGTTCATCAGGAAGGAACCAGATAATCCATTAGTTTTGAGAAGAGTCAGGGTATTCCTGGTAGAGAGAAGGCAGGAAGCTAGTCAGAAGCAGCTGGTCAAATTTGAAAATGCAGTGGACATATTTTATTTTTTTTTTTAGAATTGGTTCCATGCTGCCACATATATGGGAAGAATACTGGCTCTAATTTCTAATGGGAGAATCCCCAGGAAAACCAAGCCCTGTACACCACAGAGTATCCCCACATGGCCTGGGTATTGCCTCCATTCATTGGTGCTTTGCCAGTCTGAAGTTAAATGCATTCAGTCTTAATTAACTGTCTAACAATGGGATTGAAGCACTGGCTCTGTGAAAACTCCAGGCTTTAATCCTGTGACCCTGTGGTGTGCCCTTTAGCTGAATGACAGGCCCTGTCTAAAGTCAGCCTGGGTGTGAACCAAAATGACTTTAAATCTGCTTTGCTTTGCTTCTCCATAGAAAGATGTAATCTTACATCAACAGGAGGCAAATTGGAAGAAGACAACAAGCCTTTCTCCTTACGCATGTAAGCACTGTGTGTTACTGCAATGACTTTATTGGGGCATGATTTTTCTTTTTCATTCTGCCAGGCAAAGTCTCTGGGGATTTAATCCTGCAGGCAACAACCATCAGATGGAAAAGATCATCTGCTGGTGAAGTTATTGGTGTAATATATATGCTGCCAATTAGTGAAAGAAACTCACTGATTTCTTATAGTTTTTCTCAGCTTGAAGTTGCTTGCAGCCCTTTATGTTAACTCTATAGGATAGGCAAGATCAGAGCAGTGGAACTAAGCCTTGGATGCGCAAGAAGCTGGCGTGGTGAAAGGGAGAAGCAGCATGTGTGGGAGGGAGGCCTGCCACCACCCTCCTTAGGATTGTCTGACTGTGCCAGAGCCACATTAGGACTGCCTGGTCTCTGGGGATGCTTCTCTTGAAGCTGGGAGAACTGGACATTAGCTGGCCACAAAGGTGGTTGCCTGGAATCTGCAATCTTGTGCTGTTTGTATGTCATAGTTTGAATTATGAGGCTTGAGCTTGTTGCGAGATGTAGTGGAAGACTTTAATGTACCATACTGAAGCAGCAGAAATTTTTCTGGTTTTAGCAAAGTCATTCCCTCTGCATGAGGTAAGGCAGTATACAGTGCAGCTGGCATACCCACCTCTCCTATGGCATGCAGTAAGATCAAGTCACATGTGGTACCTAAAATCTTACCTTTAAACAAACATGGCTCTGAAGCCCAGCATAATGAATAGTTCTGTATTTCTCACTTGCTTTGGTTGCTTCATTTGCTTTGGTTACCCAGGTGCATGAAGAAATTTTTTCAGTCCCATCCCAAACTGCTGGAGGACAGGTCCTTTTAGGGATTTGAGTGCTTGATTGTCGGGTCTTGTAGTGACATCCTTGTGCTTGAGTATGTAAATAACTCCCTTTCATCCCTGCCTTTCTGTTGACATCTGGCTGTTGTTTGTAATCATATTGAAATGCACTTGCACAGCAGAAAGAATGAGTGACCTCTAGTGTTTTCTAATTATAACAGTGCCTGGTAGCATCATTATGATTGTTTATTAGTGCAACAAATAGAAACCCTTTTAAAGTAAGGGACTTACAACTGCCATAAATATCTGCTGCTGGCAATGCTTGACATGACAGGTCTGAGCTGCAGAGCTGTCTGTATTTTGTATTTACCCAATATGAAGAAATGTCTTTGATTATTTTTTTCACGTTAGGGCAGGATGGAAAATTGGGGGTGGGGGAAGAATGTGAGATAGAGGGAAGTATTTTCTCATTTTCCTGCTGGGATGTTTGCTAAGAAATTGTTTTTATTTTGAGGAAAAATGATCTGCACAGCCTTGGGAAAATGTTTTCTTTTTTCACAGCAGACACCATGGCAGCCCAAATGTCTTGAGTAAGGCCCTGGCTGATTTTCTTTTAGAGCAGTGATTATAATGGGTTTTTGGGGGAGATGCTGGCCTAACTGTTATTTGTCCACTCCTCATCTCCCCCTGAACTTCTGGATAGTACCTCTTCATGGTATTCCCATCCCTTAGGCCCACAACAGTATTGCCTTTCACATCAATTTTGCTTTGTCTCCTGTGCTCCAAAAAGCATCCCTGTCAACAGCAACTTTGGTAAAGACATCAGTAAAGTATGGCCAGCCTCTCACTTGTAATCCATTTACCAGCTTCCTCTCTTTAAACTTGGTAAGCCTCGCTCCAGAGGTGAATGTTACTGGCTGGGAGGTGGTGGAGAAGAATACAACCTCTGATTATATGGGAAATTAACTACTGTGTCTCAACTGCTTCCTGGTTTTGAGTTTTGGGTCTGTGTCAGCCTACCCAACTTCCCTTTGAAAAGCCAGTTTTGTGGAGGAGGAAGGGAAACAAGTTGATGCTTCCTAAGTCACTGCAGGCAAGCCAAAAGAGCCACTGGAACAAAAGGCATTTCAAGAGCTGCTATTCTGGGCCAGCTTTTATCATTTTAAACCAACTACAATGAGTTGTTGATCTCCACCTTGGGTTTGGTTTTTTTCTTTTTCACAATATGCCATATTTAAAGCAAAGAAAGAGAGTTTGGTAAACACATTTTGTGTCCCTCCCTATCCCTATTTCCTTGCCAATGATTTGAATGAATTTAGCACTCAAGAATTACAAGTACTAGTGAGAGCAAGTATTTTTTGCCTTAGGCTCTCACTCTGCCTCTTTTCCCGCACTCGTGTAATCCCAGCCCAAGAATGTTAGGATGGAGCGGGACCTGTGGGATCTTCTGCAGCTTCTCTCTCTGCTCTGTCTTGGTCTCATGCCGTTCTTGTGTGCTGGTTTTATGCAGCATGTGAGGTGGGGAAGAGTGTGGCTAAGAACATTGTTGTGGTTGGAAATCAGACTGCTGGCAAACATAGGTGCCTGAACACATATGCTGTCACCTAACTTAATTGCATTTGAAAATCTGTGTTGACTGACTAAAACCACTGCTGAACTCCCTTTTTTTTATTTCCATAAGAATATCTACCTACTGCAGGCAGACTTCAGTTCATTGTAAAATATAGAACTTGATGCAAGTCAGCTGCCTATTGCGATTGAGAGGAGTTGCTTTCTGAACAAAAGTATCAGTTTTGTTCTTTAGATGGCATTGATTCCTATGCATGTATATTTAAAAATGGTTACGTCTATCTCTCTTCCACCTTTGCTGTCTGACTTTCTTCCCCCTCTTTATAATGTAACCACATCATCTACATGACACCTCTCATACTCCCCAGCTGCCCCTAAGCAATATTCTTTATTGTTTTCAAAACATAATCTGCTGATATTTTGCCTTTGCATCTTTCTTTGTTGTGGTTATATCTCAGACAGCGCTGTGATTTTCTTACAACAGGTATAATTGCTTGGAATGTTCCAAAGCAAATTTTTATTCAGCTTCAGACATACCTATGTTATTGGAACCAGGTTTTATTTGTTTGTATTTTGTCTGGTATTATTCTGCCAGCTTTGTCTTTTGGCAGGAAAAAAATATTCAGGAAAACCAATTCTCTTCCCTTCTGCCCCAAGAAAAAAAATTCTTTATAAAACACAAGGCAAAGTTAATGGGCAATGGTTATTTGACATAAACCATGTACAGTTAACAGGAAGAAAAAGCCATGGCAGCTTGTCATTTGCCGTCTATTTATGCATGTAACTAAATCTGATTTATTTGGGGCTTGAGCCAAGGAAGTAAACCGTAAGATTCCCAGTGACCCAGGATTTTTGTTTGTGTGCACTCAGTGATTGAGAATTTCATTACTTTTGTCTGAGCTTGCAGGCCAAACGCTGCTGTGAGTTTGTATGAGGCATAGTAGGATGAAACCTTTTAATTTCAAATGCAAAGAAGATTAATTGACTCTTAGGAGTTTTTCAGGGTTCAAGAGTTATATTTCCCTGCTCCTGGCTGTCATTTGCACTTTGTTAAGTGTTGCAGAGTGACTAAGATTGAGCTTTGCTCACTTCGTGCTGAAGAGGACGGGGATGCTGAGAGCGGGTCTTCCGGCCTTGATGCTCCTCAGAGCAGCTCTGGAGCCTTAAAGGGAGATCTGAAGTGCAGTCTAAGCATGGCTTCTGAATTCCACTTTGTGCTCTTTCATTGGCTGGGGATGTCGTAAGAGCTATAGCAGCAGGTGGACAGGACTTTTGGATTAGATGGATTACGTAGGAGCAAAGAGCAGTGTTTGAGGCATGACTTAGACAAGTCTGTAATGTTTCTGCAGATTTTGTCGGTAATTTTACTAGAGAAAAGCCATGTATAAAATTAATGGTTTTGTTCTTGAGACCCTTTGTGTTCAAATACTCCGAGTCTTGTGCTCAGGGTGTTGGCCTAGGACTAAAATCCATTTACCAGTTACTCCTCTGCATCTTCCCCTCCCCGTTCCAGCCTTTGTCTTGTCAATTAGTGTTACAAGTACTCTGAAGGAAGGACTGTCTCAGAATAGCTGTCTCCACCAGTGTTTCTAATTGCCTCTGGAGCACATAATATAAAGTAGTCTGCCCTTGCCTAGATGAATCACCCAGTTAAGGTCCCTTATATGCTTGCAAGAAGCATTGTTTGGGAGAGGAAGATTGTTGTCACTTTGAATGCTGTGCTGGTTCAGAAGGGAGCAGAGGGGTGGATGAACACGCGCGTGTGTGTGTCTGAAACCACAACAAACTAGGTGCCTCAGGGTTTGCTTTTATTGCAGAGCTGTTATTGGCCATGTGCAAGAATTCTGTTGTCTACAGCATGGTTGTGGCCATAAAGAGTCCTACAAATAACAACAACAACAAAGCGCCACATTTCTGAGCAGTGGGCGTTATACAGGGTCACCGTTAGCTTTAGGGGATAGAGACTTATAGGGACCTGCAAACTTAATGAGTATTGTCCTCTCCTGACACCATACTCAAACTGAACCTGGCATCATTAATAATGGATCTGTTTCCTGCTCTGGGATTCCTGGAATTGCTGCCTTCAGCTAATCTGTAACAGAGGCAAATGTTCATGTGCAAGGAATAGGACAAGGAGCAGCCCTGTTTCTTCATGAAGTTTCTCACTTTCAGCAGGGAGAGAAGGCTGTGGGTCCTGCTGCCTTTCCTCTGTGTACATGACAGAATAAAATATATTTACTGTTTGGGTAACGCTGGGGTTTTAACTTTCACTGCTAAGATGCAGGACTGATGTATGTTGCACTACATAGACTCCTGCCGGTGAGTTAAGCTGTAACCATGAATCACAGATGCCCTAGGATAGACACCTTACAACTGACCTTCTTAGCTTTTGCCTGCTGAAGTAACTGGGCTGAGAGTAGCACCCCATATGCCAGCATTTTGCTGCTTGATTTCTCAGGGCTTCAGCTTCCACTGCCTCTGGGAGCCTGTAAGTGGAGGTTTCCAACCCATCTCACGCTTTGTTGTCTACACAAGCAGCAGTGAAGTACCTCAGATTGGGGTAGGCATGACTCTAACATGCTTGTTTTTTATACTGACACAGAGCTCTGCTAAGCTAGAAGGAGTCACTCCAAAGTAAGCAGGAGCAGAATCAGGCCTTGCAATCGCATCACTTCCTTCCACCCCCAGAAATACTCACTGACCTCCTCTTTTCCCCTCCCTTCAAGCAGTAGCAATATGAAATTCAGGAAAACAGCAGCAGCAGGAGCTGCAGCAGCAGCCGCTCCTCCAAGCCGAGTCCCAGTGAGGCCAGGAGGACATTCTTTCCTGTGTTGTGGTTTGCTGACTCTCCTCTTTGTCTCGTGTGTAATGGGAACAGAACTCGTGAAGTGGGGAGCACGCTCACAACAAATGGCTCTTGTGGGGTTTTTTCACTTTGCTTGGGCTTAATTCTGATCCCAGTTGTGCCGGTATGAACTTGGGGAAATTCTCCTATTTCTCTGGACCTGTTCCAGGCTCACTCCAGCAGAACCAGCAGCAGAAACAGGCCCTGAAATACTTTCCGCGGCTCTCCGGCTACCCACAGCAGCTGTTTATTGCTTTGCATTTTCCTTCACCATGAGAATTATGTAACCTCTGAGGGCTGGAACCTCATCATCCAGCTTGCCTCTGAAAGGCATACTCACTGCTCGTAAGCTGTGGGTCACCATCCACAGAGGTCTTTGGCTTGTGGGGCCTGGTACTACTTTGCAGAGAACATGGGGCTCACTGGGTGTCTTCAGTGGGGAGTGTGCAAGGAGGAAGCCTGGGGCTCAGCTGGGTAGCAGTGGCTGTTTTGACTGATGCGAGGAGTTGAACCATGTAGCTGATGACCAAAAGCAGGAAATCTCAAAGGTGTGAGCCAGCAAGATAGGTCTGGCTGTAACGTAGCCTTTCTTTGCTGACAGCTTGGTGGATCCACTGGTACAAACCTCCACAGCAGGATACATAGGATTTCCTGGCTTCCTCGTTTCCCTATAGCTTCTCCTAATTACTGGTGAGGGAGGATGAGAGTGTGTTGTGTGCACAGTGCGCGTTCTGCACAGCACTGACCTTTTCCATGCTTCATTTATTCTTTTCTCTTTATTCAGAAGTCTTCACAGTTCCTCTGAAATCTCACAGGAATGTATCATTTGACGGCCAAACAGGCCAGGCAAGGAATCTGTAGTTATTTACTGATGGCACTTTGGGGCAGCACACCTACTCTGAGGCCCCTGTTAGCATGGGTACACTGATTGACAGGAGTTTGTTATTAGTTACTGAAAGGTTCTAAGGGAAACAACAAAAGCATCAAAACTGCTGTAAAAACCATGCTGTGTGGATGACCAACAAGAACCTGTAGTGTAGAAAATCACTGAAAGACTCTGTGCTTGGTAACTGTGGAGTTAAAAATGAGTATGGCTTTCAAGCATTGGCTATGTTCAGGTGGAAGCTCAGAGTATGCTTGGAGCCTCTCACTTGTCATGGGAAACCAAGGCAAGAAACCTCCTAGCCTGATCCAGCCAGGAAGGGCAGCAGGTTAGTTTATGCTGCCAGCACAAGTGATTCTGGAGTGTGAAAGATAAGATCCCAAAAGCAATGAAATGCATCAGTATCTTCAATAGTATTGGGCATCTCCGGTTTGTCAGTGTTTGACAGCATCTGGCAACATAGTATATAGTTTAGCAAACATTTTATTGTTGTGATTTTTTGTTTAATCTGCCATTAAAACTGATGGGGGTTTGGGGTCATGCCTCAGGGCAACAGATGAAACTATAAGAACAAATCCCAGCAGCCTCTGAAACATACATATATGAATCAGCAAATAAAAATACTTTACAAATGGGGATATATAGAGGTGAACTTGGGTGGCAGGGTGGAGAAATCAGGTTTTTCTATAAACTAGGCTACCCTCACTGGTGTTCATGAGAGGTTTGACATGATGGGCATTGATGGCATTTGGGCATCATTTGCAGTGGGACATGACATACTTGGGCTTGGAGGAGTGTGGTGGGAAAGTGATTAAGTGCTGACCACTTCACTGGTACTCTTTATATGGGATTTTGAAACAGGAATGTTTTCTTGCTAGCATATTTCTGTCTGGTTTTGACACTTCCCAGTTGATAGACTGGAATACTTTGGCACTTCCCAGCTGGTAAGTAACATGTGGGTTCATATTAAGAACCTCAGTCTTAAGATTGAGAGTGAAACAAGGAATTTCCCTGTGGAATAGAATCCGTCCTAGGGGACAAGGAGACCCACTGCCATGCTGAAATACCTCTGCTCAGCAGGGTTGTAACCTGCTGATGTGGAGCCAGACACT
Source organism: Coracopsis vasa (assembly GCA_026283785.1). NCBI lineage: Eukaryota > Metazoa > Chordata > Aves > Psittaciformes > Psittacidae > Coracopsis > Coracopsis vasa. The sequence goes on from JANHGB010044286.1 coordinate 14,274, forward strand.
CTGAGAGCACTATACACTCCCCAGACCCCCCTAGCTTTTCAGAAGTGGGCATCTACAGATTGTCTGCAGCCAATTATTAGTCTCACTGGCTTTACCCTTTCCGTGAAGGGGTGTTTCATTATAGTCAGAGTATATGAAAGTGCACAGTATTAAGGTTATCTGTATATTTTTGCTTTAAAAGTCTTCATGGTTTTCCACCATGAGTGGTTTATGATTTTCTTGAATTTCCAGTATTGAGGCTGTTTTACCAAGCTGCACTTTGCCTGAGGGGTAGATTAAGAAAAAAAAGGGGAGGTGGAGAGGTAATTCTGACAGTCCTAAGAAGGTACTGGAAATGATGGTTTGTGGCTGTTATAAAGAAAACTCGTTGCTACTTTTTTTTTTGGATTGCATCAGTGCCTCTGCAGCCAGCAGTAGAAATTTGATACCTCATCCAAAATAGGTCAGTCTTTTCCAAGTAGAGAACTGTGGCTAATCTGTGAAGTGACTCCATTAGAGATTGCAGGAGTTTGATTTAAGTTGGGTGAAAAACTCAGAATGAAACTGTGGGTGTCAACTCCGTGGGCAAAATGATTATAAAAAAAAGAAATCTGGGAGCTCTAAATGCATCTTGCACAGATTCAAGAAAGTCTCTTTGAATTCATCATGTTTAGAGAGTTAGCCTGGGACGCTGAGAAAAATCCCGGAGAATTACGGGCATTGAACTGCCTCGGATCCCTTTTGGAAAAGCTGTCTTTAAAGTACATACCTCACATCAGCATGGATTGTTTTTTAATGATGAGAAAAGTACTAGCAGTGCCAGAAACTTTCATTGGTGCTGTGTATGACTATATAAACATGTCACTGCATAGCACATACAGATTGGAGACTGCAGAGGGTCCAGACCCTTGGTTTGAGCAGTTCCTGGTGCTTTGTTGCCCTCTCTCAGTGCCTGGCAATTTTTTAATTCTGTGATAACCAGTTCAGTCTGTGAATAAATGACCAATTCTCCAGAACAGTAGCACATGTGGGCTTCTGTATGCTGACCTGTACGTAACATACAGGGGCAGGAGCGACTGGCATGGAGTCACTTGGAAAGTCCATAGTAGAACTGAGAATTGTAACACAGGTCATTTTCTCACTTTTTAATATATATTTACACAGAAAAATGTCTAACAAGTTAGAGGAAACCTACTGTTTTGCAGCAGTTAAATTTCAGAGACTTTTTAGTTCTCTGCCTAAGTCCCTGTGATCCTTCTGTATGTGCTGTTGTTTTATTGATCTTTATGCCTAAGACACCTGATACATGAGTTTGCCTATCAAGGAAAGCAAATAAGTCATTCTTTCATAAACACCATAGTGCTAGGGAGGGCTTTTAAAACCATTGACTTCTCATACTTTGTAGCCTATTTAATGGCCTAAACGTGTATGGCATACATCTACACAATAGAAAACGCCTGTCATTTACTGCAGAGCTGCTGCATGCAAGGGTCTGTTTGAGGTCTGAGTGTGGGGGTCCCTGGGAACGTAAGATTAAACAGAAAAAAGCCAGGGAGTGCCAATAATTCTGTTTTATTTATTGGGAATGGCAGCATGAATGTAAGTTTGTGCATGTAACCAAGTTGCCCAAGTTTTCACAGGAAATCTGTAAAGCAGCCAGGGATTGACTGGCCAGAATGTTAGTCCAGCGAATTAGCTACGAGTACTGCCTTTCGCTTCTGAATTACTTCAGAAGCTTTCTCTTCTGAAACAAACAGTCATTCATGGAAACATTCTCCCACATGTTTTGGGAGAATAGAAGATCAGTCAAGACTTTCTGTGTGGCTGCAAGGGGAGAGCTGTGCTCTAGGAAAGTAGATAATCTGCTTGCAGCTCACAGTCAAAATTAATTAAACTAGAAGAAAATATTTATATGTTATGTTATAAAAGGAACAAAAGCAGATGGAAGAGTTACTGAATTTGTTTTCAAATTGTATGGTAAACCATTTCAGACCTACTTCTCTTTGAGTCAGTAGGTTTTGCCATGATGGTTTCTGTTACAGCTTCCAACACAACTGCTGTAGAAACCTCAGCAGAGCTAGCTGCCTCATCTCCATAGACGTCTATGTAATTTGTGTCCCGAGCCACCTTTGGAGTAGCCCAGGCTTAAGAATGAGAGTGGAGCAAGGAATTTCACTGTGAAATAGATTAATGTAATCAATTATGTTTTGTACACAGGTCTGGAAGTGTTAGAAATCATTGGACTGAGATATATTCTTTTGTGGAAAGCCTAGCTGAGAAGTTCATAAGGTAAAGTTTTCTTAAGTTGATATTTTAATCTGCTATGTACTTAATTTGTTCTTTCATTCACTGCTTTTTAGCAAATGCAAATCTGAAGTGATGTGTGTTTGATGTGGATCTGGCTTGTTCTTCTGTTTCAGTCCAATGCTGCGGATGTCTTTCATTGTTTTTTCTTCACGAGGCACTACAATCATGAAACTAACAGAAAACAGGCAAGTACTCCCTACAGCTTTCATCCAGAAATACCCTCCATCCCTCCTTTCAAGCAGCGAGTGGCCTCTAAACCAGAATTCAGAGGTCTCTCTTGGTCTCAGTGTGGCACCAACTCAGGCAGCAACTGAAATCCATTCCCCCTTTCCCAGCTGGAAGAGGGCTTAAAAGGACTTTGAGTCTCCCATTACCATTTTTTTTCAGCCTTGTAAGACTGAGGCAGCACTGGACTGTATGTTCCTTATTGCAGTATTTTGAGGAGAAACTGCATTTCCAGTCAAGGAATCATGTACATCCTCGCTATCCCTAGGTACCCAAATAAGGGCAGTTTTTGTGTCAGCTATCTCATACCCTGAGCTAATGAGCAAAAGGACTATATGGAAGTCCCACAGTGCTTTTCAGAGTGACCCAAAGTCCTGAACTTCATGTCAGCAGCTAGTTGTACCTAGCCCTGCCCCCAAAAAAACCAAGCCAAACCAAAACCCACCCACTTCCCCTGCCCCCAGATCCACCCACCACACACACACAAAAAAAAAAAAACACAAACAACCAAAAACAAAACCGCAAAAGCAAAAAAACACCAACCAAATAGACAAAACCAACCCAAATAATTTTGGATTTAATTTGCCTCATGTATCCAAATCCCAGTTATGGAGGTGTTGTAGTGTCAAAGTCCCTCTCTTACTAGGCAGCCAGCTGCCCCAGGAAGGTTGATCAGTCCCTGGTCTAGAATAGGAAATTCTTATCATTCCCATCCTGTTCTCTTATCTTTTGGCCTCTGTCTTTATAATGGAAAAGTCCTAATTCCAACTGTCCTGATGATTGATTGAATACGGGGGTTATATTTGTCCCATTTTCGTGACAGGGTCATAAGCTTTTAAATTCTCGTTCCATCTGCAGTTTGTCAGAGTTTAATATGTGGTATTTGCTTTAATTCAATCTTATCCTGACTGACAGTGTACCAGAATGAGGGATGGAATTGCACCCTTAAAATGTATTAACCCTAGCACTGTATCATATATCCAGTTTTGTGCTCCCATGGGTGTTTGGCTGAAAAATTGTGGGGTTTGAAAAAATAAAATAAAATTGATTTTAACAGTGTTTTGTTTTGTTTTGTTTTTTATCCAAAGGGAAGCCATAAGACGAGGGCTCGACATTCTTCAGTATGAAGTGCCTGGAGGAGACACATTCATGCATGAAGGATTTAAAAGGGTACCTCCTTCCTTTGATTTATACATATAAACTTTGCTTTGCTTGCTTCCGGTGTACTTAAAAGCTAACAAAGTTCTGCACTTTGTTGCAGGCAAATGAGCAGATTTACCAGGAAACCTATGGAGGTATGTGTTGGATATTGCTCCTGTTAAGTATCTGCATTGAAGAGACAGTGATGATAGTTCATATATGACCTGCAGTAAACCCGCTGAAAAGTGTTGGAGAAGGAATTGGTGTTACACAATCACTACATTCCATTTTGACTGCAGCCCTACTTTTAAATGCATGATTCACGGTTTATTAAGACCAGAGGAGACCAGTATGATCACAGATCTGCCCCAGTGCAAAATACAGACCAAAGCATTAAAGCCAGAACTGCTTGTCCTGTTCCCAGAGGACAGGAATACCCAGATTTTCCTGCACCGTTTTGTCCTGATGCACTCAGCACTGCCTGCCTTGTGCACCCAAGTCCTTGTTCTCATTGATGTAGGGGTGAATACAATCAGCTGAGATTTTTGCATAAGCGTGACTGATTCAGGATCAGATTCCGAGTTCCTAAAATGTAAATTTTCTCTAAATTTGAAGAGGGAAATGTATTTGTGGCTTTTATCTTTGCCAAAAGAAGGCCTAATTAGTTAAACTGAACCCTTCTTGCCTGGTTTGTACTGTGGTATGAGGTGGTTCTCATTTGTGGGCTGGTGGTCTCTGGAAAATGGCAAAATGCTTCGGTGCCTTTTCATAAAATAGGCTGTGAGTGTAGAGTCTTCATCAGCAACTCTGCATAGCTTCTCAGGCACCTCTGTCAGCAGAGTCCCGAAGAATGCCACTGAAAGCTCTTTTACCTCATCATAACATATAGCTAAGAACTAACCAACTATTCTGTAAGGAAAAAGTAGATGACATCTGGATTTCTAAACTAAAATATCAGGGAAGAAACAAGTGTTCAAAAGAAAACAAAATAAGCTGTCATTTCTTTTTCCAGCCCTTTTCAAGCATACTGAGCAGAAAAAAAAAAAAAAAAAAGAGGAATCCAAGCTATTCCCCCCTAAGTTGCAGGTCATTTTTTTTTAAGATTTGTCCATGTCTGACATGACATGGGAAGGACTGCATGGCATAAGAAACCTGTCAGAACTGATCAGTGTTTAATTTCAGACAGTATGGGGGAAGACACTTGAAATTGTAACAGATTATTTTGAAAAAATAAGAAATATTTCTCTGAAAGTGACGTGTGTGTGTGTGTATTAGTTACTTTGCTCAAGAGCCATGGGTGCAGAATGGTTGATTGAGCCATAGTTTGCACATTAACTTTAATTTTGTTAACATGTTACATTTTTTAGGTAGTATTGTATTCTATACTGCGTTATGCATATAGCTATCCAAGTTATATAACTATCCCAGTTAGGTGGGATATAAAATCTTTCCACAAGGTGTGAATTTTCTATAACGAACCTGATCTCAAGGTTTTCACATGCTCAGAAGTCATATGATTTTTAGTGATAGCTCTTGTTGCTCGAGAAGCATAGGACTGAACCCCTTACTGAGGCACATTCTGTGCCATGTTCAGTTGGGTTGCTCTTTGAAAGTCTTCTGGAGGAGAAGGTAGGATGGCAGCAAAGCTCCTTTCGCACAGGTATCTCTTACCATAATCTCTGGGCAAGGTTTGTGTAGAGACAAGTTTGCAAAGATTAAAGGGGAAACCTGTAATCCTCTGCAGATCCATTGTGCCACTTTTCCACACAAAAGGTCTAGATGTAATCTTGGTAGATGTATTTATTTATCAAAAAAAAGGAATGCCTCACTTCAAACTTTCATTTCATTGTTGAATCTTTGTGTCATACATACAATGGTAATCTGTTAACTATCTTTCATGTAGGAGTTCGGACTGCTAGTGTAATTATTGCTCTGACGGATGGAGAATTGCAAGATGTTCAGTTTTATTATGCAGAACAAGAAGTAAGTCACCTTCACATTCACCCAAACTGCTTATGTCAAACCTGAGGCATTAACTGCTGGCTCCACTGATTACATGGCTTTGCGCTTGATGGCAATTTTATTTCCTTTTAGGCCAACAGAGCCAGAAGCTTTGGAGCTATAGTTTATTGTGTTGGAGTGAAAGATTTCAATGAAACGCAGGTAACTTTTCTTGCTTTCTTCTAGTTTCGTTTTTCTGTGACATTACTGCACAAGTAACAGCATCAGAAGAAGGCATTTATTTAATTACTTGAGGCATAAATCATTTCGTGTCAGTATGATGTCTTCTAGCAAGTATGAAAGGGCTCAGTTTTGTTCACTGTAATTTTGTTTTCCTCATGATTTATGATTGTCTTTCTTTGCAGCTGTCAACAATTGCTGACAGCATCAATCATGTTTTTCCAGTTACGGGAGGCTTTTATGCCCTAAGAGGCACCATTGATTCGGTAAGTTGGGTATTCTGAAACCCAGAAAAGGACACCCTTTCCTGTATTAATAAAGAATAGATAAAAATGATTACAAAAAATGCTGTTACCTACATTTTTTAGATTCTCAAGAAATCTTGCATTGAGATCCTAGCGGCTGAACCATCGAGTGTTTGTGCAGGAGGTAAGTTTCCACAAGAGCAGTGCGATAAGGCAAATGATCGACACTGATGAAATGTCAGTAACTGCCTAATGTGGTATCAGAGCTGAAGCCTGTGGATGTGTTAGAGGATCCCCTCAGGCCATGGCTAAAGAAAGCCCTGCGTGTTCCTTCCCAGCCTGAGAAAAAAATTGTGCCAATAAACATCTAGCTGCTGTGCCTGAAAACCAGCTTGGAGAGTTGATTGAGGTAGCACTTTGGTAATTGGGGATACCACTTTTGAAACATCCAAGAGCAAGAGACAACAAAAGTGATGTAAAGCCAGACTGTCAGAAGTGGTTTAGGGTCTAAAGACAGCGTCTCAAAAATTTCTGGGAAGACTGCGTTCCTGGGTCTGCTAGGGCTTGTCAGCAGTTAGAACTAGATTTTGCAAAACATGCACAGAAATTTCAGGTTTATTGAACCAGATGTAATGAACTGCATAGGCCAGGGTACCTGGTGTGTTTTCCAAACTGCTAATGCTAATGTTTTACTTACAATAAAAGAACGGTTAGTGTGTATGGTAAACGTGAAGAATCCCCAGAGGAGCTGCCGATAATTTCATGCTTTTCATGTGTAGTATATTTAACTTGGATTTGTTCTGGTTTGCATTAGCAATTAACTTGCTGTGTGTTTGTCTACTGAAGAGGCTGCTACAGCAGAGTAAGAGTGACACCATAAGTTTGCTGGAAGGTACAGTTTACAGTGTGGTTAGTTAGATTTGATGTTACTGTCTTGTGTTCATTTCCTTCTATGCTGAAAAATGAGCACATTAAAATAGCAATGATGCATGAAAACTGACCTTGAAAACAAACAAAAATAGGAAAATCAGGAAAAATCTAGTAGATATTACAGAGAAGAGAAATGGTTCATTCTTCATTTCCACATGTCAATCACAGCATGATCTTGCTCTGAGTATTTCAATTTAAAATGAAATATCTGTGTATCTCTGAACTATTCCTAAGTGTATAATTGTGGACTAGATGTTTGTGTTAAAAATCCTGTCAGTAGAAAAAATGTAAAAAGGAAAGGTTTTCCTTTTAAAAATCAGTTTGTGGAGACGATCAGAAACAATCTTAAAGCTTTGACTTTTCAAAGCTTTTTTTTATTTCATAGTGGTAAATTCTTTCTTTTTTTGCTTGCAGTTTATTGTATACCAGACAGGTTTTTTGTGCAACAGTTTATTGCAAGCTTTCCCATTCAACAAAAATTGCATTTAGCAATGTGAGTGTTCCAAAAGGAGAGATTTCAGTTGTAGTCCTGTAATTGTTCAGAAAATGTTAAGAATGTTGGAAAGATGAATTTGAAACCATCTTTTCAAACGGAAATTTGAAAATATTTTTCAGAAGCATTTGAGGAAATAAATTTTAAAGAAAACGTTTATAGAATCATAGAATAGTTAGGATTGGAAAGGGCCTTAAGATCATCTAGTTCCAACCCACCTGCCATGGGCTTCTCAAAACTGGATGTATTTCAGCATAAAGAATAAAGTTTCTTTTATTCAAAAGGAATGATGAGTTCAGATCTTTGCCAAGCTTTCTAGGTAAATAGCTTATCGCAAACATGATTAAAAACACACAAGTACACTTCAAAATAGTTTGCCCTTCCCCCCCCACACACACACAGAAAAAATATTGCTGCATTACTTGCATCTGTAAATGTTTTTTCATTGTGTTTGTGGCTTTTAAGTAAGACCGATATAAACTGGGGAGAACCAGTTTCCGTGTATTGCTCGTGATTCAGCAAAATACCAGCACTTGTTTCACTTAAACTTTGAGGTTTGTCCTGTTGACAAAACCATCCAGTAAAGGCTGGCACACAGTGAAGTGTGGTGCTGAATCACCAGGGTATGAAGATGTGGATCTTGCATGCTTGAAAGTTTGCCTATAGTAGCAAGAGGCTTGAAAATAGGAGGAAGCCAAAAGTGCAGCTCCAAATGATATATACTGGTGTGTTAAATGATCTTCAGCACAAAGAATCAGGCCTGTAATAGCTTTTATTATGAGTCAAGTCCTGCAAGCTGAAATTAACTCCTGGAAAAGGTTATACAGTACGAGGCTGCAAATATTTACACTTGTGCTTGACTTTATTATCCTTTATTATCCCACTAACTTCAACATAGCCAGAGGTTCAGCTTTATAGCTGTGTGCACCACTCTCTGCTGGAAGGAATCTCCTGGGATTGAACAACTTTTTTCATGGTAGTGTGAATCCAGATCCTGAATCCAGTTCATTGGACAGTCAGATATACTTCTACTCTATGTAATGTGATTTATTTTTTTTTAAATGTACTTTAGTTGGACTTCAATGCAAAAATCTGAGTGAGGTGGTGATAATCAGTTTGGCTTTTTTTAGCATTGTTACTAATTTTTAGAATCTGGTATGAGATCATGAGGGCCTTCTGTTGTTCAATGGAAGCCAACTGTTCTTGCAACTCATAATTACTACTGTGTTGGTGATTACTGGTGATCTCCGCTTCATTTTTGACTTGCCAGAGGTTTAGCAAAATGCTGATGAAACGATTTCCATGTGGCGACAATTCCAGTTGGGACTCTGGCTCTCTGTGACGAAGCTATCTGGCAAGTCTACATACAAATTGATCTCACTGCGTTGTGACAGCTATCTGATGCTTAATGCTTTTTGACCCTGCAAATTCATTGTCCCCAGTGTGGACCAATGTAGTTGGGTCCTTCCTCTACTCTCTGATTTAAAGTGACCGACATGCAGCCTGTAAACAGGCTATCAGTGCAGAATTGGAAGTGCCTCATATCCTGTTTGACAGCATCATTGCTTTGATTATGCTTATGGTACACAGACGGGATTGAAAGGATTTGTTGGATGTGGCATCCTACTGGCCACATCAAGTACCAGGTGTGGATGCAAGCCGTCAGCTTCTCATCAGAGTCACAGAAGTGAAGCCGACAGCGCAGCCAGCGCACACCAGCTTCAACCTCCCATCTCGCTGCCAGCGCTGCCCGGTTATTTCAGTGCTGACCTTTTTCCCTTCGCTGTCTTGTCAAAAGCTACAATCTACGATCTGACAGTAACTAAGGAAGAAAAGGACGCAGCCAGAGCCAGGACGCAAAATTAAATGGAATTAGCCATTTCAACAGACCATCATCCAGAACACATTAATACTCTGAAGCATCCAGAGGGGCAGACAACCAAACCCAGTACCAGCTGTTTACATTTCCATGGAAGTCTGGTATTGAAACTATATTGTCAGCTTGTGTTGGTGGACAAGTTGCTGTTCACAACTCACTGTGCAGAGTGGCAGTGACTGTGAAAAGAAGGGCAGGAAAGGTAAATTGTCTTGACAAGACTAAACTTCTAGATGTAGCTTTTACCTTTGATGTTTTGAGTTGAAAGTCTCTTACTTGCTGCATCTTTTTAAAGGCACTGAAATAGCTATCAATCGAACCTTTGTGGTTGCTGCTACATTTTAAGGCAATTAGATGGGGGTGTGTAGAATCTAAGTGCAATTTCCTTTCAGCAAGCTGCTTTTATAATATAAAATTGAGAGGGGGAGAAAAAAAGCTGAATTTACCCTACAGTCCATTTTATTTTGTTTAAAGAAGTGCCCTCCAGCCCTAGTGAAACCAGGAGGTATAATCCCTCCCTTAAAGAAGAGGCCAAGTTCTGATGTTGACTCGTGACGTACTCAATGAGGTCTCATATTTGATGATCTTTCTTCAGCAAAGTGCCAAAGCATATGTTCTGCTTTATTATGCGCTCCAGTAGACATTTTTTTCCCCCTCCCAAAATATCTTCTCTGATTCCCATGTTCCCCACAGCCTATGTCAGTTCAGAGCACTGCTCTAAGGGAAAGTTACCATGAAGAAAACCAGAGTGTGGGTTTTGAGTGCTTGATCATGAGTACGGAGGAGACTGTGGCACAGTGTTGGGCTGTGCACAGTTAAAAAGGAAGAGCAGCAAACGGTTGTGTTGTGCTGTTGTTAGAGCTCCAGGCAGAATTGTTTTCTTTATGGTTACTAAGAAATAATTTTAAAAGCTTGCTGTGGAGAAGCTGAGGAAACAAACCCAGGTTTCTTAATACCTTCTCCCTCAAATTAGTTTCCCCGTCTAACTACTGGGTGCAATGACTCTGGGTGCTTTCATGATGGATGCAAACTCAGCTAGGGCTATCACTACTTGTCTCCATCCCTTCCCTTCTCCTGCACACTTCTATTCCCAGCAGATGCTCAGCCAGGCAGATCACCTTACTGATCTCTCTGGCAACAAACAGAGGGTTATTTTTCAGGTGCGTGAGCAAGCTCAGTGCACTGCAACATGTTCAGTGGTGCCAACAGTGGAGGGCATGGGCAGTTGCAATCTTATTTCTGACAGCAGAATTATTTCCTAGACTGGCTTTATTCAAATGTGAAACTGCTTTATCAGTAAAAAGACTACTGAAAGGTTTGCTGGAAGAAACGATAATGCTTCTCCTGCTTGAATGAACAAATCACAGGTGCTTATTGTGATAATGAAAAAAAATCACAGGAACCCTCCCTATCAGGACTGAAGGAACAGAAGTTGTGAGAGTAGTTGAAGAGCAGGTTGCTTGCAGCACTTGCTCCGGCCAGCAGAGAGTGTGTCTGATTGTGGCGGGTCTCTTCTTGTGCTGCTGTGCAGGGGTGTGGAGGATGAGCACAAAGAAGATGGTAGCGCCTGGGTCCTTAGTTGTTCCCATGCACAGCAGATGCTACTGGGGCTGTGCACAGGCACAGGTCTTGTACGGGCAGAAGGATTATGTTTTTCCAGAGCTTGTACCAGATGCAAAGGTTCCTCTCTGATTCACAGAGGGGTTAGAAGAGGAATCCTGTTTGTCAGCACGTGCCAGAACAGAGCTGCTGCTGAAAGCCAAGTGCCATCTGCTGTGGGGACAGGAGGAAGGACTGGTGCTTATGTGTCTGTCCCAAAAGCCATGGAGGAACCATGAGATGACATCAGCCATGTCAAACTTACAGTATTAGTGTGGCACCCTTAATTAAGGCACTGGGGTCTGTGCTATGCTTGTGGGAGCAAACTTGAGACAAACAGAAGACTCTGCGCAGCACTAATGCCACTGTAGCACTCTTGGCCCTTGCTGCTGAATAGTGAGAGTAACAATGCGAATGTTTTGTTTCAGGCATAGGACAGAGAACAGCCATTGTCATGTTGTACTTCAGATCACTATGGATAGAAATGCTGTATTTGAGTTTTTTCATAACTCTCTGATATTTTTACTTACAGAATCCTTTCAAGTTGTGGTAAGAGGCAACGGCTTTTATCATGCAAGAAATATCGACCAGGTACTCTGCAGCTTCAAGCTCAATGACAGCCTTACCATCAGTAAGTTTGCAGGCTGGTGGATCCTAGTGCCCTCTGTGTCTGTGTCACCTCATGGGACACAGGCCAACTGTCATCCATGTTGAGGGGAGTCTTTCCAGTGGCTGTGGGAGGAGCTGAGTAGGAGTCTATACCTAACAGAAGCTTGAAATTCATCCTTATTCGATCCTGTGACTTATGGGCATTGTGTTGTGACTGCTTATGTGGGGCATGCTGCTGCACAATGAACTTCAGCATTACTGTAATGATGCAAGTGGGTGACATACAGCCAGTGAGGACTGGGTATAAGGTTTTAAAAGGGAGAAATAAAATTGCTCCCTATTACCTTGTTCATCACCACTAAAAAGAAATAATGCTATCTTGATCTGCCAGTGGTGTTTATAGAGTCTTTATTCAGCAGTTCAGGAGACATTCACCATAAAGCAGGGTCCTCCCAGGCCTGCTCTGTTCCTGTCTGATGCCATTTGCTGGTCTCATCACAGTGAGCATTTAACACAGAAACTCCCTGTCATCGCTGTACGAAACAGTCTTTTGTTTGCTATCTCAGCAGCCAGGCAAAGGACTGAATGGCCAAAAAAGATCGAGTGTCCCGTTTCTCAGCAGTCTTCTCTTATTCCTGAGAAGCCGTGTATGTCTGGCAGGGTGAAGCATGGTGTGGGCAGGGGAGCTTTGCTCCTTTTCTGTATGTGCTACCCTTGTTGGCTGAGCACAGTAGAGGCTTTCATATCCTGTCGTGGTCAGACTGGTGCCTTCCCTAGCATTCACTTACAAGAGGGAGCACATGAATCGCTCCTTCATTTCCTATCCTTGTTGCCTGTGTGGAGGCTGCATTAAATAAACTCTGGTGGTCTCTCTGTCATTCCACTTGCAGATGCCCTTTGCCAGAGATTCATTTCTTGTGGTTTACCAGGTAGACACTTTTGCTTTTTCTTCCTTGTCCCTCATCCACTAGCACCTTGGCTGGACTTCACACAGTGAGTGCTGACCCAGGCCTAGAAGCACACAGAAGGAAAACTACCCTCATTCCACATCTCCATGCTGTGTTTTCCTTGCATTAGGTCTGCAGCAGATGTTGTGATGAGACACTGATGTATGCTGGCTGGCTTTTTGCCCTCAGGTTGGCCCTAAAGCATATCACTATGATTTCTGTGGCCTCATCTCTGCCAAAGCAGGGAAATGAGTTTTGTCTTTGCGTGGGCTTCGAGTGAAGCATGAAGGAACAACTCTCTGTTGTTATTATTGTTTTCCTAGGTAGAAACAGTAACCAAGCCTCTAAAGTCTAAATAAGCTAGCATCTTTTGCCAGCCCCTTATTCACTTGGGTTGGAGTCTTGTGACTAGTCTTTCCCTGGACTAGCACTGTAGCTGCTTTGCTGGCTATTCAGAGCTGAGCTGCAGTCACAGCAGTGACTTCTCTGCTCTTGTGCTGTAGCTTACACATTTTTAATGGAGTGGCATTGCAGAATTGCTTCTGGGCCTCCGCTCTGTGTTCGTGGGACTTCCTGGATGTGAGTTTTGAAAGCAACTGGATTAGCGCTGCTGACTCTTGGAGCAGCAGAGTTCCAGGATGTGGAAAAACACCCATGGACTTGCTTTTGACTCTCTGCACCAAATCCCTATAAACATGGGCTATTTGTGGATGATGCTGCCTCAGAGGGGAGTTTGGGAGCTGGAGAAGCAGCAGCTAGTGCAGGATAGATCCTCATGGTAACATCAGACATGGCCCCTTTCTGCCTGTCTCCCGTATATGCCCAATCATAGAGTTTGGGTGTTTTTTCCCTGTCTGTTCACATCAGCTTCACCTGACCTCTGCCTTTCCTTTTCCCAGAGCTCAAACAGTGCACACTTGGCTTCTCCTGTATGTGTGTTTTGAAGTGGGTGGGCAAAAATTGAACCCTGTACTTTTGACCTCTTGAGTAACTTGTGGGGTCAGAGTATTCTGTACTAGTAGAGTTTGCATGCACTTTTCAGAAAGACAAGATGAAGATTGCTCAAAGCTGGCTTCCAAATGGCTGATTTCTGCTGTTGGGAATAGATATATATTGATAGATATATATATATATATAGATATATATATATGTTGGGAATAGATATATACTTCTATATTTTTGATGTAGTTTTGTAGTTTGTATTTTTGATAATGATAACATTATATTGGCATCAACAAGAATGGTCATTTCCATACTTTGCTTTGTAATTTGGTACCACTGGGGATTGTTGGTGCTTGCCAATATACTGAATTTGTCTATGACTCTCATTTGGTGTCAACGCTTCTCCAAGGGGTGGCCTGCTTTGGAAAATTTTTTTTTTCATCACTGACAGTTATATTCATTTCTTTTCAGATGAAAAGCCGACCCTTGTTCATGATACTTACTTACTTTGTCCTGCCCCAGTGATAGAAGATGCTGGACAGTAAGTATTGTTTCTAGCACATGTCAAGAGAGTGGACTTCTGAATGAGGGTGTCATCACTGAGGCAGGGGCTCAGAATTTTGCCCAAAGCACCAAGCTAATAAATTTTGGTGTGTATGGTAGGATTACATCCTCCCCCTTTATGTAAAATCCTCTCCTAGGATGAGCAAGCATAGCTGTATTCAACACTGTGGGTCTTTAGAACAGCTTAACCAAAGGCTTTGTTGGACCATGGACACATTATGGAACAGTGCTTTGTTCTCTGTTCCTATATCCTGTTTTTTCAGATCAAAAGGTAATTGAATTTGATTGAAAAGTGATGCTTGATTTGAATTCTCTTGATGCTGTTGTAGGTGTTGATTCCTGCACTTTGCCCTGCCCTGTCTAGTGTTGGTATTTTCCAGCTGTTTTAATTGTGCAGACTCCTGGGAGACATGGCACAAGGCTCTACCTTCCCCCTAAGTGATCTTGTGGGTGCTTAAATACCATCCTGGGGCGTGAGGGAGAATGCCTCCTTCCCTCTTACTATTCATGGGTGAGGGAAAGTTGTTTGTTGAGGGGGTTTGGGGTGTTTTTATGGGCTTTTTTGTCTTGTGGTTTGGGGTTGGGTATTTTTTTGTTTGTTTGGGTTTTTTTGGTGTTGTTTTGTGTTTTCTTGTTTTGTTTTTTCTCAGACCATTTCTTTGATATGGGAGAATGGCTAGGGCCAGATTTCTCTTTCTTAACACTGTCATTTCAGTGTTATTACCCTTGACCTCAGTGTGGGTATTCTGGATTTGTTTGGATATAAAATAAACACATTCTGGTTCTTAAAGCTGCAGAAAGAGTTTAAAAAAAAAATATAGTCTTAGTTTCTTGTGTTCTCTAGGGTACTATTGTAAATGTCTGAGACTTATGTTATGACCTAGTGCCCTTTGCCCCAGGTGGGGTGAAGGTTTTTTAGTTAAGAGCATATGCCGCAACTCAATTAAGGCAACATGAAAAAGGGTAGCTCCTGGGCAAGCAGAAACACAAATGCAGGTGAGAACCTGAAGCCATGAAAATGCCTTGACTCAGCAGGACATTCTATCCATGCATACTCATGAGCCAATGGTTAAACCACAGCCAGAATAAAGGTAACAATGGATATAAAGATGACACTAAAAATAAATGTATCTGTTTTGTGCTTTAGGGTGGTTTTCTTACAAGTCAGCATGAACAACGGGCTAACGTTCATCTCCAGCTCTGTCAGCATCACCAGCACACAGTGTGTAAGTAATTGCAATGGGGCTTGACAGAGAAACCATGAGAACTCGGAATGAGACAGTGGTTCTTCAGGCAAAGCCTCCTTGAGTGAGCATGAGTTCTCTACAACTACTGCATCACAGTTATTGACTGGATCCCAGCAGTTCTTTGGAAAATAACCAGGGCTAGTTAAGTTTAAATTGTTATTGTTGATGGGTAGATCATGATAGGTTTACTAAATAAAATAGTACAACAAAAGGCACCCTCCCCATTCCTAGCCCAGGAAAGAGAGATCCTCAAAACTAGGTACTGAGTAGAAGAGAATCTGAGAAAAGGAGGGAAGGAACAGGGTGTTGCTTCTAGATGCTGAACTTTGGGCTCCATTATGGGATCTGGGGTCAAAGGTGCAACTGTCAGGACTTGGATCTGGAAGGGACCCAGGATTGAAGGTGCTCTAAATTTACATGGATATTTTTCGGTTGGGGATTACAGCATTTGTTTTTAGGCCACCACAATTTGCCTTTACTAGTTCACAGTTTACTAAGGTGTTTTTACTATTTTAGTGACAGAGGCTGGTTGCTATTCCCTTGGTGCCATGGGAAGTGACCAGAAAGAGTTGGCAGCTTCAGATCTGGATGAGCTTCTTCATAAAAGGCCACTGCTCAGCCCAGCCAAGGGCGAATGCGCTGCTGCAGGACAGCAATGGCTTTGATACGAGCATCTCCTGGTCAAAAAGACCAGGCAGAGTGTTAGGGTCCAACAGCTGGAAGTGATCCTTTATTAAAAATATGATTTTAGAATCAAACAGTCAAAATTAAGAAATCAAGTACAAGATAAGCAGTAGCCCTCCTTGTTTTGGAGTGAAAATAGCCAACATCTGTATCTGATGCAAGCAAGAACAATAGCAAAAGATACGGGCTTGTGCTTGTGCAATAAGCCAAGTTGGCTGAAGTACCTGATAGAAAGCACTTTGTATCAAAGTTGAGGTTTATTGTTACTAATGTCAAAAGGTCTTTTATGGCTTAGGCCAAATGCTGTCATATTGGTTTGTAATCATTGTTGGCCTTTTTGACAGCTGCAGAACACAAGGGTAGGAATGTACACAGAGGCAGTGACTGGAGCTTGCAAATTTTATTTTCTGATGTTTTCAGCAATGAAGCTGGGAAATCTCACACCGGATTGCTGGGACAGGCTGGGGTGCAGGAGGTCAGAATGTAGCAGAGATACATTTGCTGCTTCACCTGATCTTTATTTTTCTGAAACTTTCCTCCAAATTTTCTACCCCAAAGACTGGTATTTTCACATTTTATTCCCCTTGTGAAACACAAGTATTAACTGGTGCATTTAGTCACCAGTATGTAGCTTATTTCTGATGAACACTGAAGTTCTAGCCATAGCTGGGGTTCCCACAGGCCAGAGCATGGGTGGAGGAAGCATTCCTTCCAGTAGCCTGAGGATAAAGAGAGAAATCCAATCTCCAGTCCTGTCAATCCGACAGCTTTTGACCAGCTTCTTGCAGATTGGATGTGAAGGAGGCAGAAAGCCTCATTCTCAGTTGGTACAAAAAGGCTGTCTCAGTTCAGTTGCAACCCATAAACAGGGAGGTTGGCAGTTCAGTTTCCAACTTTGTCTTAATTTCATGCATTTAACTCTTCTCGTTTTAGAGACTCCCTCAATTTCCTTTCCTCTCCCATTTCCTTTTCTGTGGGTGGCAGTCAGCTGGCCTGCTCAGCTCTCCTCCCCTGCTGGCCCTTCTGTCCTTTCTGTACAGTAAGTATCTTCACTTTACTCCTAAAGCCTCTTATTCTATTCATGCTTATTTCTATTCAGCTCCATGAAGTCTGCTATTTCTTTTTCCAAGTCCACCTTCACTACAATGCTTTGTATATTTAATCATTAAAAGAGGACACTTTAGCTCCTTGCTGCCAGCAGCTTCAGAGCTGCAGCGGACAAATGTCTCAGCAATTTATATGGGAAAAGTGAGCCTGGGAGGAAAGGCTACAAAACAAGCCGGTGAGGTGTGTTTGAAGTAACAGGAGCAGTGGTATGTGCATCTGTTGCTCATGCACTGCATTGCTGCTGTGCTTGGATTTGAGTGCAGCAATATTTCTTGAAGTCATATTTGACTTTTACTCATCTTTTTCTCAGCAAACTGACTTTGCTGGGAATTCATGCCTTTCAAGTCTGCTTTCCAAGTGTATTTAGTGCCACATGGGTCCATAGGAGGGCCAGAGAGAGGGCCTGCAGCACTGAACTGCAGCTGGGTAGTGTGTCATCTAGCAGGTGAATCTCATGGACTTTATCCATAAGCCTTCTTTGGAATTTGCTTTTTTTATCATTTACCTTCCCACCTACCCTTCTTTGAAAATCTCTTACGGCTTCCTATTTAGCCAATCCTGATTCTCTCAGCCTGATTCACAGACCTTTTTTCAAGCTTTTTGCACATCTTCCTAATCCCAGGCTCCTAATCCTAATCCCAGTTTGCTGCCAAATTTTGACTGTTCTCTGCTGACTGTTCTCTGCTACCTCTGTTGCTGGTGAACTGAACCTCTTCTGAAACTCAGAAAAGCTACCATTGAAGAGGTTTCTTTTCCCAGTATAAAAGAAATGGCTAGAGCATGAGAGCTAATCTTAACCTCATCCCAGAGACCACTGCAGTCTAAGGAAACAGCATGTCCCAGCATGCCACTGCAACAAATGTTTAATTTCCAAAAAGCTCTGTGCTCTGTGAGCTCTACAGGGGCCAAGCAGCATATGAAGACCTGCTTCTCTGCGGTCATCAGAGTAATACAGAGAGTTAGTAACTCTTCTGAACACACTGACATGAAATGCTCTGGGTGCAAAGAATCCATTAAGATTTACTCAGGAAAATCAAAGCTGTGATTCTCTTTGGTTGCCTGGCTGCTCTGAAAAGCTAATTTCAAGTGTTAACATTTGAATTTATTTTAGATTCTAGTAATTTTAAAGAAAATTAACTTTGATTTTGAATGCAAACCCTTGGCTATCCAGCCATAAAGTCTCACCATTCTCTGCAGAGAAACAGATAGAATATAAGAATCAGAAATACCTAAGATCATGATGACAGAATCTCATTTAAAATAGTTAAACCAGTGTACCAACAACCAGCAGCATGAAGGATTAGTTTGCAGACATTCAAGGCCAGGCTGGATGTGGTTCTGAGCAACCTGATATAGTTGAAGATGTCCCTGCTCACTGCAGGGGTGTTGGACTAGATGACCTTTGAAGGTCCTTTCCAACCCAAACTATTTGATGGTTCTATAATCACTGAGGTTGGAATTGTGTGTGCAGTTTGAGTCAAGATGCAATACAGGCAGGCTTGTGAGCTGATGAGGCTGAGTAAATTGTGTTCTGTTCTGTGATGTTGACCCATAAAGTCTAAGCCCAAATATTCCCATTCTTTGAATATCAGCATTTACATATTGTACATCTCTGATGATGAAAGATTACTCTGCACACCTGAGAGTCTGTGGTCATGTAGTTTGCAGTGCCCCTCTGATTTGTCAGCACAGAGGTGGGAATGCTTTTTATGCAAGTTAACACACATTAATGCAGTGGGCTAGAAGTATACCATAAATTCATATACTCATGATACCTATACACACCACAAACAGGAGGTGCACCCGTGCATCATGACTTCAAATACAGATTTGTCATACCAAATGTTGATGTGACCCTAATGATAATAGTGACTGAGTGCACAATTTACCTGAGACCTCACAGTAAGGGAAACTTGGTTCCTTTTCCCCAGTCTAAGTGTGTAACTTAAGGACTTCTGCCTTGTTTGTGACATGCCCACATAACTTGGAAGTAATCATCTTGTTTGCAGCTGACTGGGACCATCCTTTTCATTGCTCTCCTGATTCTCTTTCTGCTGCTGGCTCTGGCTCTTCTGTGGTGGTTCTGGCCCCTTTGCTGCACAGTGGTAAGTACAGGATTTTATTCTTGTGACTTGGTTTCATCTCTTTTTGAAACCACAGAGTTGAAGTTGTTGGAGTGGATGGTTAACTTTAAGAAAAATATTGCCAGGCTTGTACAGCGCTGATTCAGCAGACTGTTAAATGTGCCTGTTAAGTCACTCTGGTCTGGGTTTTTGAATGTTGCAAAGTCTACGTGATTTTGACACTGAATAAGTTTAAGTGAGCTTGTGGACACGGCCCAAGTTTTTGTAGGAGCTGCAGGTTCTGCATGAATATTTTGCGCTAGTTTGGTGGTTATATAATGCTTTTAAGGCAGAACTACCAGAATAATAAGCTGTATTATGAGTTATTTAATAGGGCACTTCTTGACTACTCAGATAGTTCAATGTGATGGATTTCACTTCTCATCTACATTTATTTTATGCCTGCTGATTGAGCTGGGCAACCCATCTCTGATATTAGCAGAAAAGCAGAGAAGACATAGCACTGAGATGATGAACCCTATCATTATCTCATATTTCTTCCATTGTTTATATATTCCAGGTGATCAAAGAGCCGCCACCACCACCACCTCCAGAGCCTGTAAGTACGCTACTTTTGAGCTGTTGCACTGTCTGCAGCCACTGTAGTGTATTGTGCTGCCCAGGAATGTCAGCCCTGTAAGTGTCTTAATGACACCTTGAAGGCTGTGAGAGGAAGTCCCTTGGGTCAGGACAGTTATTTCTGTTTTCTGTTTGCTTTATATACAGATAGTAAGGGTATTTCCATCCACAGAGAAAATAGTTGCGTAACTCAGAAGTCCATAGACTGAGAGTTCCCATGGTATTTTGTTCCTTCTGCTGCACATCAAAGAGGTGTGTGAGCAAATCTTTGCTTCTAAAGCTGTGCTGAAAGCTGTCCCTCCTCCAGCAAAGCTGCCGTTGCTCTGAGCGGGAATTTAGCCCTGCTTTGCAGTACAGAACAAAGTTTGGCAGCTGAAAGAAAGGACAGTGAAGGCCACATTCTTGTGGCTTTTTTACAGGACAGGAAGACAAGAGCCTGCCCCAGCTGTGGTTTTGCTGCAGAGTGACCTTTTAAAGGACATTTAGCCTTTCTCCATTTAGGTTGTGAGCTACTTGAGGCATGGTTGTAGTTAGCTCTTTTTGGGACAGTAAGTAACACTGACCTAGCTGGCCCTGACCTCAGCTTAATTTCACTGTACTAATTTCATTAAAATAGTAATAAATAAAAGTACCTCCAGAGAAAACTCATGCCTGCCTTTATTTCTTTCCTAGGCATAGACAGTTAAATGATGGAAAAATACTTGCCTAACCCACAAGAGAAGCTTACAGTTTGCTGCTAACTTCATGTAATTTGGCATGAATGTGAGGAGGCAACCATAGCTGCTGTTTTGAGGTTGCCAGAGGCCACCATTACTGTGTATGGGATCCTGTTGCTTGTCCTGGGCAGCAGCACTGTGACAACTTAACTTTAGAATACACACCAAAAATCGTGCTGGTTTTAGGGTGATTAGTGTTTTTGTGAAGCATGCAATTGCAGCTATGCTGTGTTTGAAGGAGGTTTTAGAGAGCACTGCACCCTTGCAGCAGAATTCCCAGATGCTTTGAGATTATTCTGATCTGCAGAGATTTTAGATGTAATCAGAGACTGTGAGCTGATGTTAAGTGTCCAGGAATAACACAGAATACGGATGTTATCCATCCCATTACTTGGGATTACTTGTCTTTATCCAGTATGGAGTGAAGGCTTGTTATACTTAGCACTAGTCTTCCTAGGTATAGTGAGTTGTCCTTTAGCTGATACATCTGGTATTGCTGCTATTAAACTGAATATAGTTATCTAAAGCTTGTTCTAAACCACAAGCGTTAGATTCCTATTACTATTCAAAATACATGTGGTAGCTGTTTATGTTGCTTTGCTATGTGTTCAGTGTAGGGCATATTTGGTATAACAAAGGTTAAGACACGAATATATGAAATCTCTGTTACATCACGTGTAAGAGCCAATGTATTTTTTATTATACTCAAGTTCACAATGAAATTAAATATCAATGAATTAGAACTATTGATGTATTTCACTGGGTACTGGTTTAGGTGTGGCACAAAGTGGGATAAAATTTGTTTGTTAAACAAAAACACAACAAAAAACAAACCAACAAAACCCAACACCAGATCCCAGTGCCTTCCTTGTATGTTTGTTTCCCTGACTTAGGATAAGACAAACAAACAGCAACAACAACAACAAAAAAAAACCAGCCAGAAAAAAAAACCACCAGCACCAAACCCAACACCTCACCAACCAATTCCTCCACCCCACTCCACAAATGAAACCAAAACAACCCCCTCTTACTGGTTAATGGAAATGTCAGCTCAAGTCTTGCCTGGCCGTACTAAAGCATTTGTTGGAGGAACTAACTCATGTACCATAGCTGAGAGATCAGATGCCACTGAATAACTGATGGAAATAACCTTTCTCAGAGGCATAACCTAAGAGTTAAATATGAACAAACAAAAATAACAGCATGTTTAAAAAACCAAATATTGTTGGCTTTTGGACTTTCAATTCCTTTTGTATTCCAATAGAATCATGTGGGGCAATTTTGAGAAAATGTCACCTAGTAATCTGACAATAACTTGTGTCATTCTCTAGTATTTGGATTTCACTTGGTATTTTTTTTTTTATTTCTTCTAGTAAAAACTATGTCTAGACGGTGTTTCTAGAAACATGCTTGTACTGATGAAAATGAGCAAGAAGCACTGTGCATGGCCAGCCCAAGAGCAGTGTGCACATCTTCATGTCAGCATGAAGTGTAGTTATTTGTCTTTACGTAAGGAAGGAATATGGTACCTTAGGAGGCTTGTTGAGCCCTTTCCTCAGTTATTGGTGTCATGGTGTGACTTTCAGCTGCCTCAACTCAGTGTAATGATAAGGAGTCTGAGAAATCCCAGTGACTTCTGTCGGCTGATGATGGGAGCAGAAGTGTTCCCAGGGTTGTTGAACCAGAAACATTTGCCAGCTTTTAGTTAAGCAAGAACAGAACAGTGAACCTGAAGTAAATGTCTGATTCAGACTCTCCCATGTTCCAGAAAAATAATCTGCAGTCTTTATAAGTGCAGCTCAAAAACTCTGGATCTGAGCTTCCTGACAATTTGGAGATGCTCCAGTCCCAGTCCTGGTTCCAAACTGTACAGCTTCAGCCAGACTGTACAAAGCAGCATAGAATAACTAGTTACAGCTGCCATGAGAAAATGGTCTGATGCCCATGTTAGAAAACTCACAGTAGTAGCTTTTTTCCCTGTTAGATGACATTAAGTTCTAAAAGTGCAATTAACAAATGATTTATTTAGGCCAACTGATTGCTGCACCTTCTGCATAGCAATAGTGGTAAGCCAGTATAACATACAATTCATTTTCACTTTGCCTTCCCTTAAAATTCAGTTGTGATTTTGAAGCTCAATGCATGTTTGACTGCATAAAAGCTGCCTGGAGAGAGGAATAGGCAATCCTCTTTGGCTTCCCTTGTTAAAATTGCAGCTGCAGAGACAAAAAACTTTTGGGTTTTGTCAGCAAATAACACACAAAGCCAGATATCCAAGGACTGGACCATAGGATATTCAGTTGTTTACCACAGTTTACGCTGTTTGTGTGAGAACAGAAGTAATATCTCCCTGCCTTTCCCATAGGAATCGGATGATGAAGATGGATTGCCAAAGAAAAAGTGGCCAACCGTGGATGCATCTTATTATGGAGGTCGAGGTGTTGGTGGGATTAAGAGGATGGAGGTATTTGGCTTGTTCTTTAGTGTTGTAAAAATCAGCACGTTTAGTTATAACAGTCTGGTTTTATGTGTTTTGGTTTTTGTTAAAGCTACCTTGATGGGCTAGAGACTGGGATTTAATTAGGGCTTGCCCAGCTGATTGCACCTGCTGTCCCAGTAACAGACACCAAGCTGCCATTATTCGCATGAATAATTAAATGAATCTAACATTATGAGCTAGAGAAAATTTGCAGGTTAAGAAATGAGATAAACACCAAAAGAAGTTTTAAATTAATGAATCAACCCTTCAGTGCAGTTGGGTTCAATTCTTTTGTTTCAGGCAGAGTTACACACCACTTTCGAGTACCTGAGGGTGCCATCTACACTGTGCCTGACTGGCTGGGAGCAGTTAACTTGGGGAATTTAAGCTAGGGTGTGTTTTTTTTTTTCTCTTCAGCCCACCCACATTTTTCTTTTGGGTTTGTTTTTGGGTGGTTTGGTTTGGTTGGGTTTTTTTTTTTGTTTGTTTGTTTGGGGTTTTTTGTTTTTGTTTTTTGTTTCTTGTTTGTTTGATTTTGGGGTTTTTGGTTGGTTGGTTGGTTGGGTTTTTTTTTAGTTAGGTATTAACTCCTAATGCACAAAACCACATGTGTTGAAATTGGCCAATGAATCAAATCCTGCCCTGGGATTCGTGCACAAGCCAGTCTTAATGTGTGAAGTGAGGTGTTACTCTGAAAGAAATTTGCCTTGTGCCCTGTCTTGTGGCATATATGTTTCAAGAAATCAGTGGATAATGCTGTGATCAGCTACTAACTCCTGTAAATAACCATGTTAGTGAAATCAATTCAATATTCCTAACCATGAATAATATAAGGCAGGGAATTATCACTCACCTCTGTCAGCTGAGGGCCTAATAATGACTTTTAGGGATGTTACACCAGAAACTTCCACTAGATTTAATTGGTAGTTAAGGGAGGTGATCTAATGTAAGTCAGCCAAGGATCTGGACCAAGCTAGGACTAACAAAATGAAAGCAGTGGCTTCACAGCAAGTCCCTGAAAGTCTGCCGTTGAAGTATTGCATCTTAATATGCTTGACTATTTTCCTTGGTAGAATTTTATCATTGATGCTGAGTAACACTATATTGCCCTTGAATGCAGGGTCACATTTCTGCTTGAGGTAAGTCAGACAACAAAATCAGAATTTCAGCTTGAAATAAGCAGTGTGCAGCATGCAAAGTTAAGGTTACTGACCTCTTTTGTGAATGTGCAAGATCATCTTTGGAAGAGCCATACAAGTTTGAAGGCTGATGCTCTTAAACCATTCGTGTACTTGTCCAATGACTCCTTTTCACTATTTGAACTGAACAACAGATGCTGCTTGATGCTGCCTGTAAAGACTGCCTACCTTCAGCTGGGGCTGCTGCCTGCTTTTTATATGAGGCAATGGGAAGCATATTACACCTGTGTCCTAGCAGAGCTGGGCAGAGTGCTTCAGATTGTTCTTGGAAATGGGTTAATCTGCCCTGGATGCTGTGAATTCCCACAACAACTTAAGTTACTGGATGATGCAAAAGATGGTAGTTCAAGCAGTTTTTGAGTGAGACTATTTGTCTCTTAAATGTGCATTTCCGATTACAGTGCAAGTTTGATGCCTTCATAAAATGGGCTACGTATCTGGTGGCATCGGGTCATCTGATAGGAACTAGATTAGTGTCTGTGAAAGCCACCTGCTGGTGGGGACTGCTGAAGAATATCGACTTACAGTGTGTTCTCCCGACTTCAGGTGCGATGGGGAGACAAGGGATCAACAGAGGAAGGAGCAAAATTGGAGAAGCCCAAAAATGCTATTATTAAATTGCCAGAACAGGAGTATGAGCCATGGGAACCCAAGCCGAAGAAGCCCCATGTGAGAAAACCACCTTCCCAGCGGAAATGGTACACTCCAATCAAGGTAGCATGTCTGCCCCTCAGTTTTACCAAGTGTCTTCTGTTGTGTATGTTGCTACATCCTGCTTCCTTAGTGCAGCCTTTCTTACAGTGGAGCTGGGGGGAGCCTATTTAGAAAAAAGGCCAGTAACCATCACCTTTGCTCATTTCTTGGAAAATGCATTTCACCTGGCGATGTGGTGCAATAGCTTTTTGAGGAAAACTGGAAGGCATGATTACACATCTTCCCTCCCTCAGCTCATATCTTCTTTTCAGGCGTTTTTGCATAGCCTTGATTGTAACAGCTGACATCTCAACTCTTAAGAAGGCCAGATGATGTTTAATGCTGTCTCAAGGCAGTATACAAGGAGGATCACATAAAGTGCACCATCCCTTTTTTGACTGCACTGTGGTGAAGGCCTTTGGTTGGGATTCGGCTCTGTTTCCCTCTAGTTCAGCCACAAGATGTAGTTTCTGATTTTAGGCAAGTCGCTCCGTCTCCCCACACTTTCATCCCCATTTGTCCTGTATCATTATAGTATCTGATGTCTCCCTGTCTTTTAATGTATGTATCCTCACACAACCCTGGAGGCAGAGCAGAGCTATTCTCTCCACTTACAGAGACGGAACCTGGAGGGCTAGCACAGGCCAAGGGAGCAGCATACCATGCTCATCCCAGAAACCTGTGGCTATGTCCCAAACCAGTGCTTTGTGGGATGTGGTCTCCGCTCCCCACCATGCTCACAGATGAGTTTAACAGTGCTTGAATTTATTGTCTGGAAAGTAGTTGTGATTTTTTTTTTTTTTTTTTTTTAAAGCCTGCCTAGGTAGGTAGTTTTGTGGCTGTTTATCCATCCTGTAGCTCACCTCCCATCAGTACAGTACTTCTGTGGTTCTGCCTTTTGTTAACGTAGCACCTAATTGTGCATTTTACGTGAGTTGTTCACATTAAACTACAGTCATCCTCAGTGAGTATGACTCATTGAGGACTGAGGCAGGCTGAATTTGGCCCATTGCATATGGGGTACATGTTACCCCAGAGATCTCTTCTCTGGGTGTCCAGATAAGCAATACACAGAGGGCAAGGGCAGAGGAGCAATGTTTGTGCAGACGATTTAATACAGAAAAGCTGAATCAACTCCCTGTAGTTTAATCTCATGCTGTTTTCCAAAATTTCTTGGTCACATAACTTTTATTTTTTATATATATATTCCAGGGCAAACTTGATGCACTGTGGGCTTTGGTTCGACGAGGCTATGATCAAGTCTCTCTTATGAGACCACAACCAGGGGACAAGGTAAGGTGTTGCAAACACACTGGCATGTCACTTCTCTGTTAGCAGCAGCAATGCTCTTCCCTTCCAGCCACCCTTCCCTGTTCAAAATGAGCTAAAATGTTTGCTGTGACATCTATTTTAAAATATTGCCCCAAAAGGTCAACAGCAATGTCTTCACTGCCGTCAGCTGAGCAGACTGAGGAAGAAGTTGGCCCGCCACAGTAGTATATGAGACCTTTTTCAGCCATGTTAGTTCTTAGCCTTTTTTTTTCTCCTGGGCACACACGTTGAAGTCAAAGGAGATAGGTTCTTTGAGACTGCTCATTTAGAATTTAATATGCGGTAGTCATTTTACAACAGTAATTATCTTTCCTACCCAACTTCATTAAAATGCTTCTCAGATTTAATAATAGAGTTAAGTGAATAGTAAAAGAAATCATG
This sequence comes from Coracopsis vasa, assembly GCA_026283785.1. Classification (NCBI taxonomy): domain Eukaryota; kingdom Metazoa; phylum Chordata; class Aves; order Psittaciformes; family Psittacidae; genus Coracopsis; species Coracopsis vasa. The sequence continues at coordinate 40,851 of JANHGB010044286.1, forward strand.
AACTCATGGGAAAACATGTGCAGGTGATGAAGAAACAAATCATCAAAGTTAACGGAGAAAAAATTTTCTGTAGAATTCTGTGTAAAGACACATTTCTTGGTCATATCCTATATGTAGGTGGAGAGTATCTCCTGCCTTGATAAAGTCTATTAGCCAAACACTGGTCAGAAGTAGATTCTTCCTGGAAGGAAGCAGGAAGCGTGTGCCTTTCAGAGCCGTGAAGATGTCTGTGTGCTGCCTCTGGGTCACTTGTGATGACTTAGCTGAGAGCTCTCACAATTCCCCTGTGAGAGCCTGGCACCGTTATGGTTCTATCTGGCTTGTTACTCTGAGGGGAAAATTCTCTAAGAATTGAGTGCTGCTGCTTTGGGCTGTTGCACCTTCAGATTTGGCTTTCTGCAGTGCCACCGTGAAACGTGAGGACTGAGCAGAAATGACAGCACCTTTTTCCCCACTGTAGCCCTTCTTTGGCCAGAGTCCATGTATTTCATCACCTTTGCTCTCAAGGGGAAGTGGCCACAGAGTTACAGCAGAGGCCACTAAGTGCTGTTCTGGGGTAGGAGTAGTGCAAAGGCCCTGGTGTGGGGTTGTTTTCCTGGGTGACCTTCACATCTAATAATGGACTTTAAAAGTATCCCGAATTTGCATCATCTAGGGCAAATAAGTTGTACTGCTGTGGTTTTTGGTAAAATACCATTATGACACTTGTCTGGTTATTAACCAAACATACAACTTCAGTATTTCAAGTTTAGTCTCTTCCATTTTTCTTCTGGTGCGTAAGGAAACTAAGAGACCAAACTCGACTTCCTGTGCTACTTTCTAAAATGGTTTTAACTGTTTCACTAAGCTGCATTTTCAAAGCAGCTGTGCTCAAAACACCTTATTTACTTTTTAAGCACGATCTGGAGCTTCTGAATAGGCTCTTTAGTCCCAGCTGTATTTTGATAGCACTAGCATTGTATAGTATGAATCTATCCTCTGCCTTTCACTCCCTTGGTTGGTACATTTCTATCAGTGCAGAGTACAACAGAGCCTCTGTTAGCCTGCGTAGTCAAGAAACATGCAGGGGGCTGGCTCCAAACAGGGATCCTCAGTTCCTTGCCTTCCAGCTTTGCTATGGGGAGGAGATGGGGCTCAAAAGAGGCAATGTAAAACAGAATGAGCTGAAGGATTATTGTATCAGCAAGAACATTAGAAAAATCAAATGTACATCTGGGAAATAGGGTGGAAAGAATTCTATTGAGCCAGATTCAGTGGAAGAATAGGATCATCTCTGTTCCCTGGCCTGTGAAATTAACTAAAGCTGAAGAATCTTGAACACGAAAAAAGAAAATGACTGGACATCCTTCTTCTGTTTTAAAAAAATACATCGCAGGCCTGTATTTCATGGGGAAAGTGAGCACAGAAAAGACCAAGGTTATTATTTATTGTTTGATTTGCTTTTCTAGTAAAAAAATCTCTCAGTGGAGAATTGGCTTCTTGTAAGTTAGGCTTTTTTTGGGGGGAAGGGTTGCATAAATATACATTACGTACACATAAGTGTACATGAGTATACATACACACATGCACACACTGTGCCTGAAGAATGGGGAGATCAAGTCAGTGCTATGAGTGACCAGCAGTGTGGAGAGCCTGGAGCTCTGACTGTGCAGAGCTGGAGGAGCCTGGCAGTCCCAAGAGCAAGCCCACTGCTCCATTTGACCCAGGCCAGGCAGGGACAAGGTCACTCTTCCACAGTGTGGTGACAGCAGTCAATGGATTTTGGTTTACTGTTGGGTAGACATGAAAGTACAGCTTGACATGCCTCTGTGCATGGTGCTCTTCCAAACTGTGCCATCCACAGGCCAGTGATCTTGGAGAGAGGGATTGTGATTGCCTCCTTCCTCTGTTATTCTCACGCCACAGGAACTAAGCTGCTGGTAGCAAGGGGTTATGGCCTCCCTGCAGAGTTGGCCGACGCTACCGAGAGTTTTTCTGCCCTGCCTCATGCTTCCACAGACTTACCAAGAAAATGATCTTGGGATGGATGACCCATCAGTATTAGGTAGGATTGTACTAATAGGACTGGCTGTGAAAATCACAGGCACTTTTTGGAACTGTGATTTAAAGACAACCAGCCAAGCACAAGCTCTGATGCCCGTTCTCCTGGGAGCTATGCCCACGGTGTTTGGCTTGGCTCTGCAAACAGCTCCTCCTCTTGGTCTCCATTCAAGATCATGTCACTGCACCGCTGCTGAAAGTGGTTATTAGTTTGACAAGTACCTCAGTAAAGAGTCACAGGACCCTGCTCACTCAAATTCTGCAGGTCACCCATAGCAGAAACTTCTGTTGCACTAGGATGGGACAGCAAGGGATAAACACACTTAGCTCTACCCCATCATTAGCAGATAGGCTGCTATTTGTGGGTTGGCTTTTTGCTGAGCTGTCAGAAAACATCAGCAGAGGAGCAAAAAATTGAAAAAGGGCTAGCAGATCCATTTTGGAGTGATGAAGTTTCTTCCTTGCAGTAATGTATGAAGGTGAAGCCTTCACAGATATTTTGGCTGCTGCTGCAGTGATGGATCTCTTAGAGCAAGGCTGTTGTTCTTCCTTTCCTTCCTCAGAAATTCAGGGCTTACAGGACCAGCAGTCACTCTTTTGGCCAAAGAAAAGGATTGGCAGCTCTGAGGTAGGAACACTGCTTATCCAGCAACAGGAAGCGTGTCAGAGTGGCCACATGGCCTGGTGAGCTGTGTGTTGCTCGGGATGCTCAGGCTGCCTTGAGGACTTCCCATCACTGTGTTGGTGTCTTCCTGAGCTTGACTCTGAGCTTGCGGGGGGCTGCCAAGAAGATTGGAGTTTGTGAAATATTAATGTTTGGCCATCTTGAAGTATCTCATAGAAACCACAGTAGCTGGTGGGACAGGTTGTCTGTAGCCTCTGCAAAAGGAACTTTCAAGCTTTTCCCCTTGGCTTCATGGATCAAAAGCAGTGATGTTACGAACACCAGCAAGTAAACATTAAAAGCCCCAATATGGGCAGAGAAGAAGGTGAGATGCTTCTTTCAAATGGTCTGCTTAGTTGCTGTTTTCAGCAAATCCATTCCATTCTACATTTCAGCATATACTGTCACAGGAAATTCTGAGGCTCGGTTTACTGAAAACCTCATTACAAAAGAGACGACATTTTTCCCCACAGGCAGAAATGCTCTTGTTTACTTTAAATCTTTAGAAAATTATTTCGTATTTGTCACTGAAAATTACCTGCAACAGAGAACATAGCCTGGATTTTACCGTCAGCATCACCTTTCTGTACTCATGGGACTTTACTTAGAAAAAAACAATGCTTTAGCAGTACTACCCTGTGGTTTGCGCATGCAAAACCCTTTCCTCAGGAAGGAGATTAGAAGCAGGCTGTTGCACAAAAATCTGAAAGCTTTTTTGCCTTCTTCCTTCCATAAAACTGAAGCTAAAAAGGCTTCTGTGGAGTCAAAAAGTTCACAAACTATGAGCTGCTGGTCATTTTGGAAGCCGAGACTTCTGGGTCCATTCAAGTTCTCACTATTGAGTTACTGTGGGACTTTGAACAAGGCACAGCAGCTAGAATTATAAACACTGGCCTCTGAAATGAGAACAGGAATTCCTTGTGTTCCTTATTCTGTGTGTCCCTTCGAAAGTGATCACTCTTAAGCTGAAGTTAAAGCTCAGGTCTGATTACCCTCAAATGTTGATTCCTCTTAATGCTGACCACAACAGCTATGTGCTTTAGTTTTCCCAATCACAAAATAATCATGAGAATACTTTATTTATCTTCCTTACAGCTGTGAGGTTTTGTTAAGTCCTGTCAGGCACCTGGGACTCCTCAAATGAATGATGTGACACCAAACCTATCGATTATTAACAGCTAGTTATTACTTTCTGGCTGCTAGCTACAGGTGGTCAGCAGTTTGAATACAGCCTACAGGGATGGCAGCACCCTTCTATCACTCCACAGTAGCTGCCCAGTTACCGCTGTTACTTGGAGCTCATTCTGATTATTTCTTTTCAAGACCAAGTAATAGTGTTTAATAGGCTTCCGTGCCACTTGCTTGGAGATGTGCTGTGATTACCTAAGTAGTAATTGGCAGAGCTCAGTAATGCTCAGCATGCTCAGTAACAACAACCACAAGAAGCTCTTCTGAAGATAGGGTAAAACCCCAGGGCTGGTGCCACTTAGCACACAACAGGATGAAGAAGATTTGGCCTTGTGTTTAAGACACTGAGATGTGGATTCAGAGACCCTGGCTTGGTGAAAGTTACTTCATTTCTGTTTTACTGTAGTTCCACAGTGATGAGATTCACAGTAAATTCTAGGATGGTTAGGCCATGTTCCTAACAGCATTTTGAACATTTCATAGATGGACTCTGTTAGGTAGCCAGGGGGCTCTTCTCTAGTCTCTAAGCATGTGTACCACTTTGATTTTAATTAGATATTTATGGTAAAGGACCTGATGAACCTGTTCTGTTCCCTATTTTAATAGGGAGCATGACTTTGGGATAACTCCTTGGTTAACTGCAACATTGACATGCCTGCCTTGGGGGAATAGGCTCTTTTGTGTTGTTATTGAAATTTTCCAGGCAGCACTTCATCGATGCTCCATGATAATATTTAGAGTATAGTGTGTCTAAGCTATGCAGTCCTGGCTTGGAGTTGGGTGACTATTCTGGGACTTAGGAGGAAGCCCACAACTGAAGATACATCTGTTTTGAGAAAACAAGTGCACAAACATGCAGTTGCTTACTAGGACTGTGTGTTCAGATCTGATTTACATGTGCAAATGAACAGATGTGCTGCAGCCAATGTTTATTTGTTTCTTGGCAGCACCCATAGGTCAGTGCTGAACCTCATGTTACCTTGTTTCAGTTGGATTGCTGTGAGCTGTACATCCCTCATTGTCTCCTGAGTTGGGTAACAGTCCAGAAATTAACCTAGCCAGCCTTCCTTAGCACTCTGCTTACATGCTTCCAGTAACTATGTAGGAATCTGTTTCCCAATACGCAGAATGAGTAATTGAGTCTAGCATTGTACAAGTAACACAAAGATACTGCACAACTTGAAGAGTTTATGAACTCTGTCTGTTAAGTCTTCATCTTGATTTAATCTGGTTTTGAACATAAACATCAGGTTAATAATAACATCCTCCAGTTTTATATGCCAGTTTTAGTCTCATATAGGAACTGCTTCTGGAACAAGACACTCTGCAGTCTTTGTAACAGCACTGGTGGTTTTAAGATGTTTGGGTAACTTAAGGAGTGGGATATGCAGTGTCCCTTCTTGCAATGCTAAAGGCCAGGCAGGCACTTTGAGTGGAGCGGACCTTTGAAAAATGGAGGAGGTGTACCTGGGGTTTTTCTACTGCTTGGGGACAGGCCACTGCCTCTGGTATGTTGACACCAACGTGTGAAACAGTTTGTGTGAGAGAGGTGGCAGTGGGGCGGTCATGTTAAAAAGTAGCTTCAAGATGCAGAGCTGATACTTGATGGACTGGTTAAGCTGCAATAGGGGAAACATACCTCGAACGAGAAGGAGAGTTCCATGTCAGGATTTTGGTACTTTAATTGCTTCTCTGGTGTGTTCATTCCTAGAAAGAATAAGGTGGTTCTGTCCCAAGGAGCTATTCCATCCAACAGAAGAGGTTTTGGAGGAGGAGAGGATTTCTGTGCTTTGTACAGACTATGTCAGCACTGATAATGAACTGTATGAGTCTCATCCCAGGAGAAGAAAGTCCTTAAGAGAGAAGCAAGAGGAACCTGGGAATTTTGAGTTTACCACCTATTTGCTCTGGGCAGCAGCAGAGCCATTTAAGGACCAGTTACCAAAAGAAGGGTTGGGGATACTTATATCTGTTTCCAGACTCCAAACAAAGAGGCAGCCTGTGTGGTGGGCCACAATCTTACATTTTCGGCAGAGGCAAAGAAAATAATGACCATTTTCACCAGAAATCTCTCCGAGTCTCCAGGATTATCTACACCCTAGGAGGATAAAGAGCATTGTGCCCTTTGTGCTCGCCATAATCTCAGCTTGCTCCTGAAGAGTCAATCAAGTAATTCACCTTGGAAAGCACAATGCCACTTAATTGCAGTTTGAGCAAGACCAGTAATGGTCCTCTGTGGCCTAGTTTGCTGCTACCAGCAAGTAACCAATACCTCAAGGCTGAGCCTGTTGCACCCACTAAATGTTTGTTGCTCTTGTTGCTATGCTCCAAAGCCATCCCCATTCTAGGTGATCTTTTCCCTGAAAACACCAAAGGGAAGAGAAAAATCTTTTTCAAACCAACCACTATTGGTTTTTTTTCTTCAACCACACTCTAATCTGGTCAGCATTCAAGTGTGGAAATGTGTGGTGAGGTGGTTAAAATAAGGGATGTGAGTCACGAGTCTTGAACTTGTAAATATTGGGATTTTTGACCCAAAGCTTCTGCATAACCTTGGGTAGATGACATGACCTGACAGTGGCTCTCCTCACTTCCTCCACTCTGGAAGCCTCATCCATAAAAGCTGTCAAAAAGAGGAAGGCAGTGTTTTGTCTACAGACTTAGGTTAAGATATTTATTTCAGGTTTGAGTGGGACTTGGTCTGGCGTGACTGTACTTTAAGATCGGTAATTGAGTATAAAGTACACCTGATAGACCTAAACTTTGATGTCCAGTGTTATCCTTTTCTGTTCCCTTTGCCACTTCAATTTTTTTAGGGCTCAAAATCAACAGGCTTTGATATGGATCTCACTGTGTGTTACTTCAGCCACAACCTCAGCAAGGTCCAAGACATGTGATGTTTTGTGCATTCCTGCAAGTTATCTTGTGACTCTGGCCATTCTTTCAGGAGGTGTCTGTAGCAAATTGCTGCATTTTCCTGCTAAGACAGAGCTGGAAACAATATGCAGCTCCTTGCTGAATGGAGTGATGCATATTATTTGAATAGACCTGTTTTCAATACTGGGATGGGTTCTCCATGTGTCCATGTCACTTGCCTTGTGTGCCTAAGGTGGAAAAGTGGTATCAGGTATGTGAGAGCTGGATGGTGGGGATGTGTTCAGCACAAAGTATATTTTGGTGAAAAGTAGCGGTCCTAGCTTTAAAGGCCAGTTACCCTGGCTGAGCTATGGCTCTCAGATTCCACATTATTGGCTTGTTTCTCCAAGGATAAATTGGAAGTAGTCCACTTCTCTTCAGTGTCTTCCTGTGCTAGTCTTCAGGCTGGATAGACTGCTCCCAGAGGACTCGTTCCTAGTTTCAAGCAGCGCCATGCACAGCTGGGACTGTGAACTGGGAAGCAGTGTCTGTTGATGTGTGTGTCTTGAGAACCTATCAGTACTGGATTGTATTCAACTATCTGTATCCTGACTAAAGAAGCTACAGTAGTCTGGAATACTGCAGCTATTAATCTCACTGTAAAACAGTTCATGTCTTAATTCCCTAGTAAATCTGGACACTATTTTCTACATGGCTCCCTTTGTTTTGACTAAAATTTGCTTTTTTTAGATAGTCTGTAAATATTTTTGCATGTTAGTGGAATTAGCTGAAGTGGAAATAATACCCTTGAAAAAGCCTCAATGTTTTCAATATTTGTTTTGAAACACCTTTTCTGTACAAAACTCAAAGAAAGAATGTTATGAATTGAACAGCATATGTTTCAAGCCCAAGTGAAACTTGTTTTGACATACTTATTTTACCTGAAAGATTTTTGGTTGTTGTTGACTTTTCCCTTGGCCAGCAAGTGAACCGAAAGATTGCTTTTATGTGTGGTGCATGCCATGGGCTTGTGATCAAGTTTGCCCTGGCAGCCTTGCTCCTTCAGTCCGTGGAGGACAGGTTTTTCACACACTTGCTGTAAAAAGAACTCCTGTGCTCTCTCCTTCCTTCCCCACTCCATAAATACTGCTTTCTCAGGTATTTGCTCCCGTAGCCAAGATGTCTGTGGGCATATGGGCTTTTGAAGTATTTCTTCTCCCAGCCTCTTTACAAAGCAAAGCTGGTCCCCCTTTGCCTCTGTGAGAGGGTCTCAGGCATCTCATCCCTCACCTTTCTGGACAGCAGCATGGGCCATGCCTTGGCTAAGCCAACAGATTTTAACCCAAACCACTGCTTAGCTGTCACCCTGTGATATGTTCCCAGCCTGTACGAAGGGAATATGCCATCTTCTCATTTGTGCCTTGTATTTGTGCCTTGTGGCTCTGCTATTTAATTTTTTAAAAAATATCCACTAGTGCTGCAGAGACAA
>JANHGB010044287.1:0-43138 GCA_026283785.1 Coracopsis vasa
GGCGACATGGTTTAGTGTGAGGTGTCCCCACCCATGGCAGGGGAGTTGGAACTAGATGATCTTAAGGTCATTTCCAACCCTAACTATTCTGTGAGTCTATGATTCTATGATTACTGTAAGCCAGCATCGGAAACAAAATGCAGGGCTTGACCTGTAGACCAGTGTTGGCAATTGGGATTTCTGCTGTCTGCAAGGGATTTGTCATGGGTTTTCATAGGGGAATTGATTTGTTGTAGTTTGTGGGTTTCTTTTGAATCCACAGGAACATTCCATAGTAGAAGCAGGTCCTCAGAGGTGACACTGGCTGACTGTGGAGTCAGTTAGCTGGTGAGCTGAATGAATTCTGGGAAGGGAGAAGGATGTGTTTGAGAGAGTATGGGTAGAGGAATCATTGGCTCTGGAAATCTCAACTCTGATGTTGTTGGCATAATGATCCACTGAGCAGAGGTGAAAAGTAAGAGGAAGCCTCTCTTTCTGGTTTTCTTTTCAATTTTTCCAATTTCTATATACTTGTTTGTAATAAGCAAAGCAAGTTCCAGGCGTGAAATATCTGGGAAATGTGCCAATGTGTAAACACGCTTCATTTCTATAACACTGATGACTTGAAGTTGAGTAGCTTGGATTCAGACCGAGGATCTCACTTCAAATTACTGTTAATTATATGGCTGATGGTAATTTAGTAAGTCCACTGGCAATACACTGTGACTTTTAGCATAATATTGAGTCACAGTAAGACGTTCAGGTTTTACTTAAAGGCTTTAATGAAGAAAGTAACAAGAATTTTCTTTTAAATGAATTGTTTTAACTATATTTACACAGACTTTTTTTTTTTTTTTAATTTTAATTGTAATCTTACAGTTTAGTGAACTGGCTACATGATTTGGTTCAGGATTATCATAATTACTTTTTTTTTTTTAATTTGATTTATAACAGCAGTAATTATAATAGACACTTTTCTGCTGTATGCTTCTATTGATGCATGAAAAGTGCATGAAATCCATGGAAAGAAAAGAAAAGCACTTATGCAATGGAATGGACTCATATCTAAATTTTTTGGCAAATGCTAGCCAATCATCACAAAGACTTCTGTCAGATTTCTCTAGAAACAGACCTTATAGCAGCCTTCCAATATCTGAAGGGGACCTACAAGAATGCCAGAGAGGGACTCTTTCTTCATCAGGCACTGTGGCAATAGGACAAGGGGTAACAGGTTTAAACTTAAGCAGGAGAGATTTAGATTAGGTATAAGGAAGAAGTTCCTCCCTGTGAGGGTGGTGAGGGGCTAGCACAGGTTGCCCAGAGAAGCTGTTTCTGCCCCATCCCTGGCAGTGCTCAGGGCCAGATTGGGCAGGGCTTGGAGCAACCTGGTCTAGTGTGAGGTGTTGCTTCCCATGGCAGGGGGTTGGAACTGGATGATCATTTAAGATCCTTTCCAACCTAAACCACTCTGTGATTCTGTGACACTTGAAATGACCCAAAACCAGACAGGCAGTGAGCAAGCAGTTAAACTGTGTGAAAAATCAGGGGTTCAACAGTGTTTGAACCAGCCTTTTTTTTCCTGGCAGTATAAGTGAACTCGACTTACAAACAGCCTTTCTCCATGTCCCAGGAAGGAGGGGTATCAGCGTCAGTGAGCTAACTGTGTGGTAATGTACCTAAAGGCAGCAGCTCCAAGTTCAGAGAACTGTGCCTTCAGACATGGCATAACTTGAACTAATGCAATTGTAATTAACATTCTAATTCTAGGCTATGTAATTAGCCTAGAAAAGACTAGCACTGATGGGAAAACTATGCTATACCACACAGCACATCAAGCCTCATCTAAATGGTGAATGGTTGCTAACCATTTTTCTTAGTCTTGCCATGAGACCTGCTGGAGCTCACAGTAGGTTCATCACTTCCTGGATAGGTTTCCCTTGCAGAACTCGACTATGGAAGAGGTAACATTCTTCATTATCATGGTTGCTACTTTTCTTTCTACCATGAGAGTGATATAAGGATAAAGCCATGTTAAGACAATGAGATGTGTGCTGCAGAAATGCTCGCTAACTCCTCCTCATTCAGAACTCAAGAGTCCATGAGCAAGTCAGTCCATAAGTCTTCTTTTTTACTTCATTTATCCACTTATCTTCTACCTGGATTTTGCAATAAAGGATGGTTAAGATCCTCTGTTAACCTGGCTATTTGCTTTGTGCTTCCTATCCAACCAATGAATGTTGGCAAAGTCCAAAATCAGACACACCACAGGCTGTCTCTTGCTCCAGAGGGGATGTGGAAAGGGAACGAACATTGCTCATAAGTTTGTTGAACTCTCAGTGATAGTTGCTAGTTATTGTTACCCCTGTGTTTCACCGAGTATAACAACTATGAGGGAGCAGGGGTGTAGGAAACACGTAACACAGTAGATTAATCCTTTCTAATGACAGTCGAATAGCTTGCAAACCATTTTCACTCAGGAATGACCCTGAATTTTCTTGATATGGCTGTACACTGTGCCATTTAAACATGGGCTATCCTTTGGCTAAATACCCAGTTGAAGCTTTCATACTCACTGAATTTCCTTAATGGGAGCTGAATTGGAAGTTCCCAGGCTTCCTCCTGTGACCAAAGATCCACAAGAACGTTTATTTTTCTTTTGTTTTCAGACCACAGATTTTTCAGTGCTCTTTGAAGAAAACCAGAAATATCTTAATGAAAATGCTAGGCAATAGCTGCTATTTTGCTAGTCAAGGACTCTCACTATGAAGTTATTACACTAAGCATGTGGAAGACACTTTTAAGAAGAAGGGTAGGCTCTAACTGTTTTCTTCCATGCTGTTTGCAAGCAGAAAATGACTACTGTTTCAAAGAGGCTGGGAACAAAAAGACAAGATAAACTCTCACACCTATTTTTATTTGATTTTTTTTTTTAAAAAAAATGAAATAATGGAAATTACAGCTTTTATAATTCTGAAGGATTGTATGATAATCACATATATATATTATTATATATTTTATAATTCTGAAAATAGGTATGCAAAAGGGTTGAATGAAACAGTCCTTAATAGCAAAGAAGAAAATTGATTTAAGTCTCCAAAATGTAGAGAAGTATGCTTATGAAGAGCTCATTCAATTGCACACTCTAGCCCCATCTAGTCACCATCAGAGTTAATCACTGTTACTACTATGTATTTTTTTGGTTATCATAGCATAAGACAGCAAATGCTCTATATTTTAGAGAGCAAGCACAACTAGGCAGTTATTAACCAGTGTTATTGTGTCTAAATCTGAGCCAAAGATAAACAAATGTGTTACAAAATTCCATGTTGGAGCTGCTAGTATGTAGACATTAGTATCAAGTGTAATAACCAATCTGTAACAGGAGAAACCATGAGTATGTATATTTTTAGAGCTATAGGAATGTTTTGAATTCAGCCTGACTGGACTATATAAAAAAATACTTTCAGAAAGGATGTTATTCAAGTTATTTATGAACTCATGGTGTTAATTATTTATTTTAGCCAAGCAGGTGAGATGCTGTATTTCAGGGCATAACAAATGAAATCCTTAGTTTATGAAACACGATACTCTCTTTCCAACAAAGTTGCCTGACTGTAAGAAACAATACCTTCTTGTTTTGAGGATTATGTTTGTTAGTCTAATTTTGTGGATAAAAAATAAAGAAAATTAAAGAAAGTGAAATAGGAAAGTAAAAAAAACCGTAAACATCTGGAATATGTTTTTAATGTAAAAATCCTGCTTCTCAAACCTGTGAGCAGGAACCTACCAACCAAAATGAAAAAAATCCAAAGGGAACAGTCATAGATTTCACTGCTTGGTATGAATAATATCAAAATACGGCCTTGTGTCAACAGTAAATATTTTGAACTGGGAATTCTGGAGGCTCAGTTCCGGTTCTTTGTATTAAACAGTAAAAACATTTCAAATGTGGGTTTGTCTTTCTCAATTTAATTCATTTTCAGACAGTGCATCAAAACCTGTTGCAGTGCAAGAGTACCTGGTGAATGCAGTAATCGGAGAACCAGCCTTTTCTCACTGGTTGAGTTCTAAAGAATTTTGCAAACTAAATGTACCTCCCAGGTAGTGCTTCCTATTTCTTTGTTCACAATTCAGAGATGTGAGTAAAATCACCCAAAGTTGGGATAGGAGTTCAAAATACTGCTTTGGTAGGGCTAGAAAGTACTTTTTTAGCTTTTCCCGACGTATATTAAGTAAGAAAAGTAGCCATGCAGTATAGGAGGAATGTGAAGTGCTATGATAAGGAACAGTGAAGTATATAGTAAATGCAGTATGTTAAAATAAAATTTTCTACAAGAAACATTGTTGACACTGGATAATAAAGAAGCTTGGAAAAACACTAATAAGAATTAATGCTTAAACTTACATATGTAAGACAAACCATTCTTAGTACAGGCTCAGAAACCACCTTCAGCAGCAACTCAGTTTCTTATGCAAAAGGTCTACTAGGGAAACATCCTCTTTGTACTTGCAAAGGGACGTAGCTGAAAATGCAAGAACAGGTAAAAAAACCCATAAAGACTCTTTGCAGAAACTTATGGAACTTAACCAAGAACCTTATAGTCTAAGCCTGTTTGTCTAAAAGTGAAGGTGTATTTCTTGACTTGAGAAAAATGGAAGTTGAAGAGAACATCCTTCTTTTTTTTTTTTCCCTGCATGTGGTTACCCAACTTTCTCTGAGAAGTTTCTGCCAAGAAAATCTTGATAACTCTCCAAGAAACTCATTTACTGCACATTTAATTTCTGAACAAGATGATGGGGTGATGGGAACTGGAGGATTGGATGGACCACTATCTGTGCCTAGTGACAGAAGAACAGACACCCTCCCTATATCAGATGGTAGGGTTTGCCGCAAAATCATGCCTGAAGATGTGGTGGGAAAATCAGTGGCATGTGGTTGATCTATGCCACAATATTTCTGGGGTAGTAGGAATTAGTAGGATTGCACAGCCCTCAAGGACTGGGTGACATGTAGCAAGGAGTGGAAGAGAAGCTAATGGAGTCCTGAAGGACCTTAGTCTTCCTCATCCTCACCCCAGGTACAACAGCATCAGAAATAGTAAGAAAGCTCAATGTAGCAAGTGCATTCATATATTCACAGGAGAGAGAAAACTGGGATAAAAAGACCTTTGGTACTGTGCAATATAGATATATTTTTTTACCTTCTGCTCTCTGCCAGATGCCTTTGATATTATATGTGTGTGTGTGTATGTATTTCTTGATGTCCAAATTGTGCAGTGCATGCACTATTTCCTTAACACATAAAGTCATTGCCAAGGAATGTTGTGATTGTCAACTAAATTTGACAAACCTAAATCCTGCATTCATGCATTCATCTGTGACTATTTCCCTTTGTCCTCATTACCTGCTATAGATTTAGTTTTTTTAAGTCAGTTCTGAAGGTGTCATTTTGAGTATCTTAGTGTGATTCAGCCCAGCATGATGACTGGCAGAGGCTATTCTCTAGTTTGTCTATGTGTTCATTCACATCACTTATATTCATATTCCAATGCTCACGCAACATTCAAATGTTCGGGTTTAGGCCTCAAGGCTGCAATGCAATGGACACCTGCTCCTTGATACAGAATTACACTGTTTACCCCTGGAAATTAAACTGAAATGAACAAATTTATGAATAAGCTGGGTCTTTTTCCTCCACTGACTGCTCAGATAGGTTGATCCACCTACTGTTGGTGCAAATGGAAAGATCAATTCCCACCATTCCTTAGCTGTTGCTGCAGTTTTGTGAATGTGTTGTGATTTAAGGGATTTATTCTTTTAACCTATAGACAAATATATCACACTTTTCTTTGTAAATTTTTCTTTTGTTTGTTTAGGATAAGTACAATGATTCGAGGACTGTATTGGGCACAGTAAATTCTGTAGAACTGTGTGGCAGTTTAGAGGTATTTAAACCTTGAACTATATCTGTCTCTTTTTTAAAAAAACTATTCACCTTTCTTATGAATGAATCCTAGAATGATTTGTTTGTTTGTTTTTAATTTATATTCATATTTATATCTTGCAAATAAAGGCAAATACTTCTATTCTGTTAGGTAAGTCCTAGACAGTAGGAAATCCTGTAAGTGTTCTCTCTGTGATGTTTTCTCTTTTCAAACATCTACTGTTATAACACTTTAGGAAAACAAAATAATAATTCAACAAAGTTGTGGCACAAAGCTGTCCCAAATCATATTGAAGGTCTTTGAATTGCAGTCTTCTCTGTCTTATTGAAAACAGGAATAAAGCACATTTCCATTAAATTTTTAAAAGGCAAGTATTTTTATCAGTTATTTATGTGCCTTATTGCATACCAGTTTAGCTATGATTGGTACTCTGCTTGACTTGCTCTGTCATTCTCTATTTGTAATCATCTGCTGCCATAAAAAGCTGCTGGACATCACTAACAATTCAGCATGGGAGGCCTTTGCACACATTTTGTCCTCTAGTTTTGAAAAGATGTCTTCTTAAGAATGATTTAGGAGAGATTTCTAACATCTATAATTGAATAATAATTAGAAATAGATTGTTCCACAGAAGTATTTCTGTCAGTTGTCAGATTAACCACCAATAACCTTTCATCTTGTTCTGCCACATTTCAGTGATTGAGCAGTTTTGAACCAGGTAGTCATTCCAAAATATTATTTTATTTTTGCCCATGTGCAAGAAACTGAATCAGGAATGGATTTCCACAGTGAGATCAGACACAGCACTGAGCTGATCTCCTTCCTTCTGGGGCTCATCCTTGCAAAGCTAAGTTGTGCACTCCCGGGCATGGAGTGTAAGAGAGGGGAACCGACTGACACCATTTATTTCCTTCCTCCAAATACAATGTGACAGTATTTATATGTGTACCAGAACACAGCCAGACAGAAGATTCTGGCATGCATAGACTAAGGCTTCTGCAGATTAGAGTAGGCTCAGTCTTTTGCAAAGTAAAGAGCGATGTTATCAATCCTACACCTAGTACAGATCAGATATGATATACCAGTGATGAAAATGGTGAAGAATAATATAGGATAGAGAGGAAAGGGTGTTAGCCACAGTTCTTGCCATCTGGTGACACTTCATTGAAGGCATGAGATAAGAAATGAGGGATTATTGTGAACTTTCTTTATCTCATAGAGCAAGGAGGATGTTTACTTCCACTTACCTGGTGGCTACATATCAGATATTTCTCAATATCTGTCTTGAAGCAAACACACCTTTTTATGATGTCTTTGTCACCTCACTTTGGATTTATACACAGTCTCCATGGATCCTGAGAAACAAACAGATGTGAACAGTCTTGAACAACAGGTGAGCTAAACGAAGAAGATACCAAAGCAGGAAGACAGCATTCCTCACTGTACAAATATACATGGACTGAACAGCAGAGCAGACAGCAGGGCCATGAAATTTGTGATGGAGATTAGCAAACAGTTAAAGTCAAAACACATGAAACAAAGGGAATGAATGGGAGTGAAAATGAGAAGAAGGAAAGGAAGAGAAAAGAATGGAAAGGAAGGCAAGGCAAGGCAAAAGGGTAACATTTCTATTTTAGGAGTTTTCTTCAATACAGTATCTGTGCAGCTTGGTAAAAAATTGAGAAATTGAAGAGGAAAGGATAGATACCTGCTATTCTGATCCCAGAACCCAAAGCTGTTTTCTTGTTTATCCACTGATAATCTAATATAAAGGGGATGTGCACTGCAGAAAGCTGTCCAGCTAGGCTTCACTAAGAGCAATAAGGGCTCCACACAATGTTTGGATGAAAGAAAGATGCTAAATAGCATTTCTGTTCTGTTGTCAATTTTTTGTCAGCCACCCAGCATTGCCCTTCTTCTGTCAGCATGCTAGACACTCAGCTAACCAGCAACACATGGGCAGTGCCATTATGTCAAATGAAAGTAATCATTGGTTTGATGAAACCCCTTTTTTTCATTTTCTTTTCCAAGAGGCTTGGGCAGTATTTCAGTGCCTGTCCTCCTCAGCTTGAGTCCCAAACTGCTTTAGGTGACAGACAGACAGGCAGGCAGACAGACACCCATTTCCTAGCAAAAGCAATTTTGCAGGTGAATAAAACCAGGAACCAAAGGAGCTTCCAACTAGCTAGTGAGGCTCAGTGGCTTAGTGAATTTAGATGCCTACAGGATTAAGCAAGACTGGAAATTGAATGGCTTTTAGGAACCTAAGTCCCAGAATGAGCAGGATTTCACCAACTGGATCGCACTCAGTTTTTATCATCTGATATCTTAAATGACGCGATTTAACCACCTACAACAGCAGATTGATTTCATTGTTTTTCCACCTTCTATATCTTCTTAACAGTATTCACCAGCTTTCAAGCTTAGAAACACCTATCAAAATGCCTAAATAAATTTTCTGCTGCTGCATTTAAAGACCAAAGTTTGACATTTAGGGCCTTCAACACACAGTTAAAATGTAGCCAGTATAATTACACGTCTTTTCCCATAATTGCAAGCCTGTGGTTATTTCAAAGTCGCATTTTGAATGGAGTCGCTGTGAAGCATTACTTCAGAACTAGACAACAGCTTTCACCTTATTTGACACATTTTAGTGCTGTTGCAATAGCTGATAACACGCACGAGACGGAGGGAGGAGACAAGGCGGAGAAAGAGATGCCAGGGAATGAGCAGCAAGTACTTGCACAAACCTTTCTTTCAGTTCAAGTATGTAAAGTGAGATAAATGGTCAAACTGCAGACATACTGTACATAGCAGGAGCCAAAATCTGCTCCCCAGATTGGCAGCTCCAGAAGCCACAGGCACCGGATCCTCTCAGCAATTACCACCTCGGAAATGTCCTTCCATTGATTGTGACGGACGTAAACCAGCTGCGCCTCAATAGCGAAAGAACAGAGGGAGGAAGAGCCAGACAGCAGGACACAAACAGCACCGAACACTGGGACCAGCTGCAGCCCGCAGGTCACACTTCCATGTCAACAAAAGAATGTTATTTAATATTTGCCAAACACTGAAGTAATTCATCACAAGGTAGAAGTGGATCTATAACGTCTGAGATCGCCCGTTGAAGATTAACTGGATGCATTGGGTTTCCAGTGCAGCAACTTAAATGGGAAACAAAATAGCCTGAACCTCATAGGCAGGGCACTTATTCTCTGCAGTAACAGGGTTCCCATGCTGGTCAGCCTCAGCCTTGCAGTTTAAGAAACCCTCATGCCAGTATATTTGTATGCATGAAGGATAGTGCTGAAGAAGGACAGTGCCAGCCCGTCAGAATTCAACTGATGTGAGAGTCTGATCAAATGTGCACAGCTGCCTTCATCTAATCTAGAGCCTGTATAGGACAAAATTACTGTGAATCACCAACTGAGAGCGGAAGAGCTTGATTATTGTTTAAACATTGAGATAAACTGGCAATGAACAGTTCGCTGCTGGAGGGTACCTCTAAAAATATCTGCTTTCCCCTGAAGACATTCTTCAATTGGACAGCAGGCTGCTTGCTGTAAGAGGTGGCATGTCCAGAGAGGAAGAGGCACAGCAAGCTGCCTACACTTACATGCTGTACTTGTTTTGCACCATAAGTTTTTACAACAGAACAAAAACACTCCTGTAAAACACACAGTACTGCAAGAATTTTATGGAGAGAAGAAACTGCCATATATCCGAAAAAGAAGATGAAAACAAAAAAGTCTGGAAATGGCTTTTAATTTTTGGTTTAATGCTTTTTAGCACATCTAAATCTATAGCTGTTTCAATTGTATCTAGAAAGCTAATGAATATCAATACAATACAAAGAGTCATTTAGCAATGCTAGCAACTGACATTTCTATTCCCTGACCACTGTATCCCAGCTGGACTCCAGTAGTACTACACATTATCTCAGGCCCAGAGCAACAATCATGTGGTGATTGTGGATCAAGACAGATCTGACAGGGCCTGCAGTACTGTCTCTTGTATTGTTCTTTTGGAACTGCCATTTCTGCTGCAGGTATAAAGAGGCAGTAAACTAGCAAGTTATGTACATTCCCATAGTTGTTATGCTATAAGTAACCCATAGAGTGCTTCTACAGTATAGTATTTCACAGGATTTCCTAAATAATTGCTTCAGGATCTACCCAAGACTGTTATGCAAAAGCTGTAAGTATGCCTCTAGAGAACTGAGTAATTATAAGAGGTTTTAAATAACACAAGTGTTTAAAATAATAAAACATATCAAGGTCACAGTGTGATGAGAAAGTACAACAAGCAGTGTTCTCCCTCTTGCCAGAACACTCTTCCTGGCACTGGACAGCACTCATTACATGGGCTTTCCGGAGAATCTTTCTGCACATGATAAAGGGCAGCACTCAATTTCCTGTTTCCTTTGGGGTTTTCTGTGTGGGTACCTTTGAAGCACACATTTGCGGCTGCAGCAAACATAAGGCTCAAGCCTGTGCACAACCTCCTTTGCACGTTGAGGGTGTAGGTGTTTTCTGCAGGCCCAGCTCTTGTTCAAGGCTGGGCACCAGTGAAGTTTTGTACTCAGACATCTGCCTTCCGATTCCTCCTATTCCTCTTCATCTCTCTGCCATCTTCCACTCCTACTATCCTTCTGCAATACTTCCTTTCCAGCTACTAACCCTCATCTCTTCTACACCAGCTCACTAGTTCCCCATTTTGCTTACCACCCATGTGCTCCATTCGGGAGCATACCATCCATTTCTTTTATATGATTTTTCACAAATGTTAAATTTTTACTCAAACAGCCACAGTGCAAATAGGATTTGAGAAGATCTTTAGATTCTCCAAGACACTGGGCCTTTGTGATTAGAAGACAAGTTTTTCACAGACAAGTACCACACAGAGTAGTGAATTCCACAGGTCATCATTCACAAGTCTGATTAACATTCAAAATCAACTAGTAGTACTACACAGTCTGTATGCGTCCCAAAGCCCCACTTTATACATTCATTCCACTCCTGTCATTCTTTCATGCCAGACTCCACAGTGTTTTTCCTTGAAGCACTGAAGATGCATGACCTTCATGTATTTAATAATACTGATTAAATGCAGTACTTGTGTACCGCAGTACCAGTTCTTCTGTCAGACTGCAGGGGTGGGGTTCATGTGCCCTGCTGCTGGTGTTCAAACATTAGATGGACAAGTCTGAAAACAGCAGACAGAAAGAGGCAAGCCAGAAGCCAACATTTAAGAAAAGCCTCTTATCTGACCCCAAAACATTTCTTTCCACAATGTTCATTTAATGCATTTTAAAATGATCCATTTCACCTGAAAATCGAGCTCAGTGCTGACAGTTTAAACAGCTTTTTCCTCTGTATAGATCCAAACAGCACTGCTGGAATAGTGTTGCCAGAACCGTTTGCTTAGAATGAAGAAGGAGAAGGATAGCCTATTCTGGTTTTCCTTTTCATTCTTTTTTGATTATTTTTAAGAGCTCCCTCATTTTTCCAAGAGCAGCACCAAGGCTTGTCAATACACATCTATCTGGAAGTGAAACGCTAACAAGCAAGAATTGATGGATATACAGCCAGCAAAATTTCAAGTTCCCGTCTGATAAAATTCCATTTTTCAACAGCTTTTTTAAGAGTTAGTTTTGCACTGCAGTTAAGGAGAGATGGCGAAGAACATTCCCTGATGTATTGTCAAAAAAACAAACCAAACCCTAACCAACAATATGGCTAGTTTTGATTCAATTTCATGCAAAATTGATAGAAGCATGCCTTTTTTTCCCCTTACAAGCAGTCAGCATCGTCCTGCATCTCTGTACTAGCCATTACACTGAGCAACACCCTCACAGGGTAATGTAGCTAACAGAAACCAGTTTAGCCACAGCACAGGCAAATTCTGCCCTAGAAGTCAAAGATGTTGGTTAATAAGTAAAAGGATGAAGGAACAAGCCTGACAAGGAACTTCCAAGTGATGTTGTCAGGGCGAGGACTCGTCTCAGCATGATCCCAGCAACAGAAACAACTGGGGAGAGAGAAAACTCCTCATTATAACACACAGGGATTTGCTATAGCCAGAGCTTTCAGCATGAAAGAGAGGAGCAGAGCAGGACTTTGTCTTGTCTGGAGGAGCCTTGAACTTCTCATCATTAATAACAGGAGGATGACTGACAACTGATGAAATCAATTTCCTTTATCACAGCTGGTGGTCTCACAATTAGCAAAGCTTAGGGCAATTACAGGACTTAACTCTCTTCCCTTTTAGGTTTTATGGGTTTGTTTAGGTATTACTTTACATTACTGTATTACTCCAGCACTTTTGGGACTGAAACAACTTTTCAGGCTCTGCGCTTAGGTCTCTGTCCTGCAAGCTGACCTTTGCAGTCAAATCAGAGACGTTTGCACACAAGTGAGAGGTTGCACTGGGCTTGGGGCTCACTGGGAAGAGGGTGCTCAGGCTGCCCTGGCTGCAGGGAGCGGTGCAGGAATCTGGCTGCTACCCAGGAAAGTGAGTGGCAGCTGAATGAAGGGATTAGCCCCTGAATTCACACAGGTGAGAGGAGGTTTCTAGTTGGCAAACAGAATGAAGAAGGGATTATTTTAGTACCCATGGCTTCTGAGAGGGCAGCACAGCACCACACAAAACCAGCAGCAGTTCTGAAAGAGGTCTGTCATGAGGAAGCCTGTTACAGATTCAGGACTGTCATTCCTCTTCAACGTTACCATGCAAAAAAACCCCACCAAACCCTGACTGATATTGATTTGGCTTTTTTAGAAAGACCAAAGGATAAACAGGTGATGTGTCATCATGGGTAATTCATGTATTTCAACACATTGAAAGAACATGTAACATTATTTGTACTGTTTGCATTGGTGATGTGTACTTACAGCATCCAAATCGCCTCAGAGGCATACTCTGCTGTGCACACATGCCAGAGGAGGCAGTGCCTCCCCCTCCAGTGAAGGAGTTTCTAGTCAAAATAAACACAACAGACAAAAGGTGTGAAAAGAAACCGAAAATAGAGAGTAGAAACAACCTTGTTTGCAGCTCAGCAGCAGCTCAGCAGCAGAGGACATGCTGATGCGAACTCCACCCAGACATACCCTTGCTCACCTCTGCCAGGAGCTTTCCCCAGGTCTCAATGCACTACTGATGTTGGGAAGTTAGGTCTTTTCTTCAAAACTGAACAACCCCCTTTCCTTCCTTCCTTTGAAACATAGGTTGGAAGGACTGTCCACTTCTATCCAATAACACAGTATTTAAGGCTCAGTTCTGGTTTGCGGAAAGCAGAAGAGAGCAGGAGGAAAAAGAAAGGAAGCTCTGCCCTACCTTCAGCATGTTCATTTTACACAGTTGTCAAAACTGCACAAATGGAGACGTGAGTGAGCCTAACTCATTATGCAGGTAGTTCGGATGTGCCTACATGAGGTGTCCAAACACCTGCATTTTCTCACACCACAGCCTTTCTCGTTTCTTGTCCGCACAAGAGAAAATAGGAACAGAAGACTTTGTGGTTCCACAAGGTGTTCTGAATACAAGTACATGAAAGACATTAGATGTGCAGACTCTGTATTAAGGGAATCATCCTGTCCTACAGGCATTATCTTAGCAAAAAGCTTTCTACTGTTGCTAATTTTAAGATGGGTTTTTTAACAGATGCCAAGATGTGTGTACAAACACATTTTAGCAGAAAGCTCAGCATACGCTGTCATTTAAAAGCAGCAGAACCTTATCTGTGTTGAGTTTTTCAGACTTCCTCACAAAGCAATAACCTGCCCTTCACCACCCGCACCCCCGGATTCTTACCCAGAGTCTCTGCCATGTGCCTAACTAATCAAAGTGTTGTGTTATGATTACCATAGCGACTGCAGTCCAACAGCTGCCTTGACATTTCATCTTCTGCTGCTTTTAAAATGCTTTCTTTTTGCCAAGGAAAACTTTTCTCAATTATTTAATTTTTTTTACTACACACTGTTCACTCCACTTACAAAATAAACATTTAGGAAATAAAACACCAGCACAAATTGCTTTGGTTCTAACCACGTATTTTGCTGATTTCTTTTATTCTCCTTTCAAGTCATTTTAAAGGTTTCTGGGGCTGTACACTAAAGAGATTACTCTGTATTTAACCATGTAGATGAGGATCTTATTGACATGGGTTAGAGGTGGACTTTGCAGTCCTGGGGTAACGTTTGGACTTGATGATCTTAAAGGTCTTTTCCAGCGTGGTTGATTCTATGATTCTGTTTTGCAGAGTTGTGAATACTCCATCCTTGGCAGCGTTCAGGGCCAGGTTAGATGGGGCTTTGAGCAACCTGATCTAACAGAAGGTGTCCCTGCAAATTCTATGATCCTTACTCTCCTAGACTTTCAAATTGAGGCATCCTGCATCACTCTCCCACCAAAGCTTTCAGCTCTCAGACCTATCAAACACATGTGCTTCCCATGGAGCTTTAAGACTGTCACCACTTCTGTCATTTGAGGAAGTGGGGAGATAAGGCAGTAGAGAATAGGACTAAAAATGCAGTTTTGATCCTGCCCTAAAAGAAGCACCTTGCTGGTGTGGAAGCCCCCAGGCAGGGTTTGGGAGACACCAAAGAGGGCCCTGATCCCCCACTGGGTGACACAGCCATTGAGTCTAGCACCTGGTGTTACCTGAAGTTGCTATGTTTCATGCGCAGACAGGGATAAGTAAGCACTGTACAGATTTTACGTATATACAGATGAGCTCTGCTGACTGATAATTCATTTCACTGCTACTCATCTCACAAATAACAAGCAGTTTTAACTAGCTAAGCTGGTCATCCCCTTTCTTTTCCAAAAGGAGGGAAGTGCATAGCTTACCTTTGAGCAGCCTGGGAGGTGTGAGAAAGCACCTTCTCTGCAACCTTTCAGTGAGTCCCCAAGTTACTTTCTTATGCTAGCCTGCACTCGAGCATGTCTCAAGTAGGCTAGTGCCAGAAAGGTGTGGGCTAGAGACATGCTGGGGCATGGACATGTGAGCAGGACATATCAAAAAGAGATTGATACAAAATCCCAGTAGGTTGGATCATCTGCAGCTTGGCCAAGGTAGGAGGTGCAGAGGGTATGTGTAGGTGTGTGTGTGTGTGTGTGTGTGTTGAAGGGATTTCGACAATGGTAAGAGTAAGGTTAAAACTCACAGCTGCTCAGGCTGAGAAGGATTAGGGTTTAAAATTAAAGTTTCAAACCACTTTTTAGCAATTATTTTTTTAAGTATCAGATATGAGACAAATCAAAATTAACAACCCTTATCTGAAAAGCATGTATGTTTAACATGAGGAAGAAGGAAAACACCTTCAGAAGCAGTCAGCTTCCTGTCTTATGCTTTTGAAATCTAGCTGATGGCTCACAGAACGGATCTCAAATATGTATATATATAATCCCCTCAGCTAAAAGTCATCTATTTTAGAAGACAAGTGTTTGCTCATATGAGGAACATTGTACTCAAGCATTCAGTCTTTGTGATCCATATGGATTTCATCAACTTGTTTGCCAGGAATTTAGGAAAAACAAACTTTATTCATGTTCCTTAGAGAAATGAATTCAGTTCGTGGTCTGTGCAAAAAGAAATACAGCTTGGGAACAAAAAAGCCCAGGGCATTCCTGGAACTGGAAGGTCAGAGAGCCAAAATAATTGATCCACTTAATATGTGAAACGAGTGACTTGCAATGGCATCTTCATCAGCACTGGAAGTACAAGTTTCAACTTAGAAAGTGATTTCATGTCACATCCCATAAAGGGCCCCCAAATGTGAAATGCTTTCACAAGCACCCCTGGAACCAGGCACTCCTGTTGCACAGAGAAAAGCATTAACTCAAATCCTAGTTTCATTTTCTGCTCTTCCCTTGGACTGGGAATTACTGAAGTCCTCTTTTCTGGATGGACCCTCAGTTGTGACAGAGGTTGGATTGCAACATGTGCTTTCTGCATTGAGCAGGGGATGGAAAAGGGAGCTGCTCTCCAAGCACAGATCTAAACTCCCAGCTTCTCAACCCCCTGCCTGGTCTCCTGGTCACCACACAATCACCACCTCCCTTCTCCCCTGATCATCCCTGCGTTGCAGGACTCCTGCTGTCTTCATGTGGACATGGACAAACTTCAAGGGAAGCCTCTAGGCTCTCCCACCTCCCTGGCCTTTCTCCAGAGTATCACACAAGGACATTTTCTGAAGACATGCAAACATTACTGAGTTTCCCCAGCACCTGGGTTTTCTACTACTTAGGTTGGAATTATTTGGGAAAGGTTGCTCCCGTTGTACATTTCAGTGAATGTAAAATCTAAGAGCTTACAACTGTGATGATATAAGAAGAGGAAGGCTAACAAATGCTAAAGGAAAGAGTCCCTGCATGAGCAACAGGGAGCTGTCAAGACCAATCACTGCATGAATTCACTTCCTGTCTGTCTGTCCTTTCATGGCACAGATCAACCCCAGCAGGTGCAAATCAATCATAGAATCATATAACAGTTTGTGTTGGAAAGAACCTTAATATCATCTCTCCTGCCATGGGCAGGGACACCTTCCACTAGACCATGTTGCCCAAGGCTCTGTCCAGCCTGGCTTTGAATACTGCCAGGGATGAGACATTCACAACTTCCTTGGGCAATCTGTTCCACTGCCTAAGCATCCTCATGGTGAAGAATTTCTTCCTTAGATCTAGCCTAAATCTTCCCTGGTTAAGTTTGAAATCATTACCACTTGTCCTATCACTACAGTAAACGGCTTGTTCTTCCAAACATGGGCATCTACTGCTACCTAAACCATATTCAAGATGTCTATGGGCTCTTCTGAAACTCTTCTGTGTCTTTGAGGAGTTTGGTTCCAGCAAAACCTTTTTTTTTTCCCTGAGCTCATTGACTCTTCTGTTTCTTGCAATATTTCTAGACAGCAAAAATGAAAATTTCTCTGATTTAAAGTCACATGTTCAGATGGAGAGAAAAAACCTGCTTCAAATGAAAACTTTTTCTACTATCTTAGACCTCCAACTTAAAGATGAGCTGTATAATCCATTAGAAGTACATGCGCCTTGAGACTAGCCTTTTGGAGCTAAAGTCAGATGAAATGAGACCTATCCCAAATTACTCTGTACCGTGCCATGGTATATCATTTTGTGTAGGTTTGGTTTTCCAAGGCTGATGGAAACCTGAGGACCTTAACATAATTTATCAGTACTTTGTTTTCTGTATCAGAAAGTACAGGAGGTTTGTGGAAGATGTGTTAACATACATTGCTACTGCAACCAGAGGCATGTCCAACAACACTTACTTTAAAAGTACCAGCTAATGCAGGAAATATATATTCTGATTCACTCTTAAAGCAAATAATTATGGTTGTGACACTGTAATGTGGTATCTCATCACCTTTTAAAGGAAGCCGTATTAGTGCTCTGCAATAGGTTTGTTACATTGCATTAACGTTGCATTAGAGCCCTTCAGTAAGTCAAATGGCATTATTCACTCATATAGCATTCTTGGCAAGCCTCAAAAAACATTTTTAATACTTAGGAACTACAAAAGAGTCAGACAGTGATCTGAAGTTTAAAACAGGAGTAGGCATCTTACTTAAAAACTGCAGCAGAGGGGAAAAATAAAGTAAAAAGGTAATTATGTTCTTAAGCCTAAAGGCACCTACTTTTAGTAAATGTTTCTACATCCTCCTGCATCCTGGCCAGGTCAGAATAGTTTAACCTTTTCCTCACATTACTGTGAAAAATAACTTGTGAAACCACAACTATTCCTCAAATGATGCTAAGAAAAATATCTATAGCTGATCTATTCTTAGAAAAAATGAACCTCACGTATCTTAGGGGTGCGTGTGGGACCTGCACAGCCTGGTGCTGGCAGGGAGGGAGGGACTGTCCACTTCTGTAACCGGCTAGAAAGACCCCAGCAGTGTTTCCTCCATCCCTTTCTCCGAGCAGCACGAAAGGACCAAATCACATGAGCAAATCCATGGTTACCCCTGTTTAGCATTCAGGCGATGGCACTTGGCTTGCCTTTCTCATGGCAACAACCACCCCCAAAAGCATTCAACTCCTTGGCTGTCCATCTCTCAGTGAGTCTTCAGGTGGCTCTTGGATACATGCTAAGAAAGTGAAAAAGCCTGCGTGTCATGGGTTAATTTTTTATGTTGATGATGACTGTAGCTGTTTACTTTTTAAACAAATGCCTGATATACATGGCAACTGCCTGAGCGCGCAGCCAAAAGCAGACCACAGGAAATCTCTTTGACAGCCAGGAAGGCAGAATTGTTAATGTGGGTCTGCATTACAGTAAAAAGGAAAAAAAAAGAAAAGAAAAGAAAAAAAAACCTTTTCTTTTTAAAAAAATGTTGTGAGATCTCAAGGAGAAAAGTTGATGCTACAAAAAAACCCACAAATGGCTGGTTTCTAAGAAGAGACATCTATTAATAGCACAGGCATAAATAACTCTTCCTTTTTATCTGATGGATTATTGTGGCTTTTCACCGTAGTTTTTTTTTAAACGGAAGTCAAGAAGACTCTGTAACACCAAGCAAATAAACCAGCCTAATATAAAATTCTCGCTGGAGATAAGAAAGCACGCTAGGGTATTTGTTGCTATATTTTTATGTTTTGTTTCAGTTATCCTTTGATCTTTGGTAACACAGGCATTAAACTGACAGCTTAGGGTCGCAATACGCACTACAATGTTGAAAACCTGTCATGTATAAGGGAGTATCGAATTGTTCATTTAGAGCCAGTTTTGGCTAATGCAGTTCTCTGGGGTCTAGATCCACCCATAAAGATAAAATGTTTACTGGCTTTTTAAATAATGAGTAGATAGAGGAGCTGTGTGTGCTCCTGTTTTTTAAGGTACAAACATCTGCAGCAGACACTGGGGTTGATTCTCCTTCCAGTTACGGTGGTGTAACAAGAGTTGCTTCACAGACGGCGGAGGAATTTCAGCAGTAAATGAAAAAAGAATAAGGCTCATTGTGCTTTTAATTCTGTTTCATGTAGGCAAGAGGGGAGAAAATTGATTTTAGTCCCAGCCTTTTTTTTTCTCATACATGTCACTGATGCATTTTCAACCCTTGGAGAATTGGTGAATGTGGGAATACAGGCTCTAATACAAAACACTTGGCCTGTTTTCAGTTCCTAACACATACTCCAGAGTTCATGTTATGGTTATCAGAAAGAATCTATGAAAAATGAAGCTGCACACAACTGCAGACCATCAGCGTGGCTTAACCCCGTCAGGCGGGGATGAAGCAGGAAGTGCTTTGTGACACTGACTGGCAGAAATACAAACTGATGAAGAAAACACGCGGCAGGAAAGAGGGTCTTAGACGGTGAGTTAGAGCCGAGGACATTAACTACAACTATACTCTGCCAGGGCCAAGATCAGAGGAGCTTGACATACTTGTTAAAGGTTTCATCAAAAGGATTAGTTCCAGCAGCTTTTTTTAACCTTTCCTACAACACAATTTACCCAAAGGTGGCCGAGGGCAACAGGGGCTGCCCTGTGAGATAACATTTTTAATTGTACAAATGCCATTCTTGATGTCATAATCCCAAGGTTAATGCAGTTGCAGGTCCCGAACAGATGTGCCGTAGGCTGCCCATCCTGTGGAGAGATGGCCACGCAGACAGTTAAAATGGCCACAGTGCAGTGATGAATTAAGCAACTGCCCCGGGTGCTTCCCTGCACTTCACCCATGTGCTTTTGCACTCTATTAAACATTCATAGCCCCTACATAAAGTAAACAAATAAAAAACCCAATCATTCGCACAATGTATTACCAAGGATCAGCAGCCAACTATAACCACTGCCTAATAGGACAGCTAAGGGACAAGGTAAGGCAGTCTGTGAATGAAGGAAAGGAAGAGGAGAAAAGCCCAGAAAACATCTGGATGACACCACAATAAATCTTGCACCTTTTTGTACTTCGGCAGTCCTGATTATTAAGAAACATGTTTTAAAAAGAGAACCTTGACATCTTCTGTTAAATTCAAATAATAATTCCTCCTTAAGAAAAAACATTTCCTAGAGGAGATGTTCACACCACACAATTCAAAGAACAAAGTTTTCTTCTCTTTTAATCAGAGCAAATAGTTTGCTCCATGTGCTAAGCTGTCACTTATACTACTGGTTCCCAACAGGGAAGCATGTTTTGTTGATGTGACTCTAGCATGCAAGGGTTGCAGTTCAATTAAGCGAAAGAAACGCAAAACAACTGAATGTGAGGAAGTTTTATGTGAGGCCAGCTTGAATTGCCTCATTACTAAAATCTGCAGCGCGAGACAGAGTGGTTTGGAGATGTTCATTTGAGGGTCAAAATGGGCGAAAAGCAGCAGGCAAAGGCACTGGGAAGAGGGAGAGCAGTTTCAAGAGAAGGCAATTCTATTTTGGGAGTCAGAATTTGGGTTGGGTGTTCCTAGGAGGTGCATTAAGTTGGGTAATTCTCATACAGGCTTTAGAAAGGCTGGAGAAAATCAACAACTGGTCATATTCTAGTTTCATATGTTACCATTGTTCCTCTTGGGTGCAGCAATTGTGATCCAGCCTTTTCTGACTTCATATCTTGGTTATCAGAGGTAATTCTGTGCATCGCAAGACTGAGGGGTATCTCACCATGGATCCATATTTCTCTGCTAATGGCCACAATCTTGTATCGTACATATGGGGGAGGAGCTAAAAGATCATGGGAATGACACTTTGATTATCAAGGACATGGTTTAAATTTTGGACTTCCAGGTTATTAAATTCCCTCTTGAAGCATTTCAGTTCTACCTATCAGTTGGACCTTACAATCTTAGGCCATGTCCAAACTTTAACAGTGTAGTAAAAATGCAGTTTATCCCTGCAAGAACTTCATTGTACAGAATGCATCTCATACAAGTATGGCTACACAGTTGTTAGGGCTCAAATTGCCACACAAATACTATCCTGAACTGCTCTTCATGCCTACACCTTGCAGCAGTTGGGAGGGAAAACTGTACTTTTGAAGAAGATGTGTAAAAGAAGGGTTACTCTTCTGTATAAGGTGAGGATAAGGAAGGAAAGGATCATACAAGGAAAGGAGTACTTAGTGTGGTGGAGGTAAGTTATTTAACAAGAAAACTGGTGGAATTGGAAGGGGAAAGGGCTATTTAAAACAGGAATTGGTGAAAAGCTGACAGGTGCTGGGGAGCACTCAGGTCAGATAAAGACATCTGCTAGAGATGTCAAGAGCACAAAGGTAACTGTGTCTGGGAGTGGAGGGTAGGATAAAAATGACAACTGAACAGGAAATGTGAAAAACTGGGACTGTAGAGGTACATCCCAGCAAAGAAATGGGGTGTCAGATGGCAAAGTAAAATACAAGCAGACACAAAAGCTGTGAATAGAGACACTTGTGAGGGGACTGGGGGGAAAAAAGAAAGAAAAAACTAAAAATGAAACAGGTGCACTAGAATGGCTGGCACAGAGGAACAACGATAACATAAAAGCATTTCTGAAACATGACGGAGTGGTAAATATTAGGCAGAAATGTCCTGCCATTAGGCTTTATAAGTGAATGAGATCTCTTCTGAGAGATTCTCTAGCTCCAAAACACACTATAGACTTGACTTACAAGTGCTAGTTGAGCTATGGACTGCATTACATAGGAGATCTGATAGGATGTTCGCAATGACCCTCTGACTAAAATATAGAAATAATCCAGCATAGAACATAACAGATGGACAGATTGGCTTTCACAGATGAAGCAATTTATAGTTCTGTGAGATTTTAAGTCATTGAAAGCTGATCTTTTTCCTTTAACAAATGTGTGACTACATTCAGTCAGCTTATGGAAAAGCTTATTTCAACATATGCATTCATTCATTTAAAGAAATGATTGAAAAAATAGTTAAAAAATTAAACTGCCAGAGCCTTTGTGTAACATGCTTTTGTTCAATACAAAGAACACAGAACTCTTTCAGTTAATTGCGTGTTTGCTCATCAATATCCTGTCTTTTGCAAGTAAATACTCCCACACAAGAAATCCAAATAAGGTGCTTCTGAGTATAGAAGCTTCCAACTACTTTCATTTTATTTATCGAGGTTATTCCACATGTTGGTGTTCATCTTCCTCGTAACAGGACTTAAAAATAACCTGCTTGATGAACTTTAATAAAAAGCAATAAACAGAGCTAACAATGTAAATGGAAAGCAAACACATAGGACCAGTAGCATCATATAACATATCAGGATTTATGTAACAACTCTCTCAGGAAAAACACGTGATTAGACTTTTGTTCCAAAAACCATCTATACCTAGGACACGTGCAATTCACACTCTGTCTCCAAATTAACTGTTTTTACAAAAGCTGAGCACTGTTTTATTCCTGGCTTCTCTGCAAAAAAATGTTTGCAAGACAAGGGTGGTCCAGTTTCACCAAGTCCATGGAGAAAATCCCATTTGTGGTAGTCATACAGGACAAGGTCCCCACTCAACTGGCACTGCAGAATAAGTAGAAATGCTCCTCACTCAGGTAGTAAAACACAGTGAAGTGAGTCATTTCCCCAAGGCTGGCAGAGGCTCACCTGGTGGGACCTGCTATTCGGGAACTGGAAGTCCTTAGACCGCACTGTATTTCTCCATGTGGAATTCATTGCCAAGAACCCTCTCTTGGACACTGGCTATTAAACCAGCCATTTCTCACAAGTGGCAGTCAACAGAGGAAAGAAAGACCTCGTATTTCTGACATTGCCAGACAATAACTCAGGTTCCCATCTTCTGCTAACCTTTATGAGAACAGATGCACTAAGGTAGCCAGCCCAGAAGTCGTTTCATAGCTGTAACCCAAATTAGCTGTAAGCATTTCTTCGCAACCTCAAAGTAGGTGTTTCACTTTCAGAAGTAGTGCCTAAGCCGCACTATCTCTTAAGTATTTCCTAACAGTCAGCTAAGTTTTTCCATTCTGTACCAATTTCTGTGGATCTGTTTTCTGGCACTTTCTCTCCTTGTGGTTTGATTTCACTACTGGCAAAGACACAAATTCCTCTAATCTAATGTCAGCAGTCTGAAAGATGAATGTGTAATCTAAGCTAGCCCTCTAGGCTCCCTCTACAGTAAATGGAGAGGAATCAGTGTTTCCAGACAATGCCACATCCCTTACCACAGTAACCCCATCTAAAACTCTGGGTTGAATCCACCTTTAAAAGGAAATTCTAAAAGAAACAAGGTAAAATATGAAATTGTTAAATATGGTACCAGTTAGAAAAGTTTCTCAGTTTCTACTCAACAACACTGAGAGGCTTTTGAAGGCTTTACCTAAATCCTCAACACTGAGTGGGTGTAAATCAGTCAGTCAGTTCCTGTGACTGTAGAAGCTGAGTATATTATCATCCAATTCAAGGCTATATAAGGCTTTCCAGTCCCAAACAATGAATATTAGAAATGGCAAGAGTCTGTGCAAGTCAGAGCCAAGCACTGACAGTGTTTGAAGTCAAGCTAAAAATACAGTCCCTGTTCAGATCCCAAACAAGGCAGGCAACAACTGCAGATAGCTATAGGGGATGCAGTGGCAGGGATGCATACACACATGAGAGCAAGACACAACATTATACCATCGCTGCTTTCTCACGTGTCCTGCTACCCCTGTTCAGTGCTTTTTCCTGGAACTTCTTACAAATATTTAGCTATTTTACATTCATTCTGAAATGTTAAACTAGAATAGGAGGCCAAACTGGTAAATTCACATCAGACAGGGCTTGGCTGCCTGGTTTCCAGGTTTGTGTCATGTAACTCATTAACTCAAATGGCTTTTCAGCAGCCCTTGTTAAGTAACACAGTGCCTGTTCAGACTTTTGTTATAACCACCATATTCACACATTCTTAGCACGATGCAGAATTTCCCCCCAGATCCAGTCATCAGTTCAGTTATTCCCCAAAGCTGTGTAAGACAGCCTCCTACTTTGAATTCTTGCTCACTGCAGAAGCACTAGGAAGAAGATTTCAGTGCCCAGAGGTCAGTGTTGAGAAATCCCTTCTGTAACTTCGAAGCAGATCAATTTTTCCTAAACTGGCCTAGTTTCTTTATACAAGCTAAACCAAAGTTTGTTTAGCCTCTTATTGATAAACCTCTAGTAGTAGATTTCCATGGCCTCCTAGTCTAGTTTAGCATTTAGTCACCTGTTATGTCAGAAAAGCTCTTTGCTAGCTAATATCTCCTCCACTCCACATACTTATTTCTTGTCCTTATGGACCTGAAAAACAGATTCTCTTCCTTTTGGAAGTAAAATTTAAATGCTATCATCACTCTCCCCCCTTCCATTGCATCTTATGGTGGGAATCGGCAAAGAGCTGTCACATGCACTAAAGGTAAAAGCACCATCCAGCTTTCACAGAAGTCCCATGTGTGGCTTTGTGCTGTGGGACACTTTGAGGAACTGATGCAAGTCTCTATATTAACCTGATCATTCTCTGAATACCTTGACTTTCAGTTGGGAGCTACCTTTGTGTGCTCATGGTGGTATTTAATTTGTCTAAACCTTAAGTATCTAACATGTAGTCAGCTAGGCTAAGCACACTGCTTGGGTTACCCCTGAATGAAGAGAGAGAAGAATACCTAGAGAGACAGAGAATTCCTATTTCAGACTACTCCTCTTGAGTGGGATGAATCCACCACCCTTGGCCACAGATTAACCTTGAAGGATGAGTTTAACTTGGAGCTAGAGAGACCTTAACTCTTGCAATTGAACTGTGTTTTTATGTGTCTACTTCACAAAAAGACAGTTTTGGTTCTCATGTCCAGACTTTTCAGGATACAAGGTGTGAAGGCTTTTACCACTTTTCAGTCAATGTCTTCTGTGGTGCTGTGGGACAGCAGCAATCCAGCCCAATCCTACCCAAAGCGTGTTTGGACTCCATCCTGGTAAGGAACATTTTTGCCCTTCCCAAGCAGTACCTGAGTGCTGTAGCACTGGTGCGAATTCAAAGTCAAATAAAAAATAGCAAAGCTTCTTCAAAGTCCAGGAGGGTGATGTTGGATAGGATATTTTCCCTGCTGATATTCAGATACACTTCCTGGCATTGCACCCTGCAATTTAATTACTGTGAAACTGTGTCAGTCTATGCCTGAATAAAGTTAGGGGATATGGGTTTGCAGAAGAATCAAGAGTTACTTTCTTTCTTTCTTTTTTTTTTTTTCTTTTTTTAAATTTTTTTTCTTTTTCTTTCTTTCTTAGCATTGAATGCAGAGAGGAAAAGGCAGGCAGATGCATGTCATAAATAAACCCAAAGTGAACAAAGAACAGATGTCCCGAGGAACTTGCTGTCTCAGTACTTGGAGCACAAAGAAATGAAGTAAGCGTGGCCCTTCATAGAGGAAGTCCTTCACTTCCTCAAGAAGTTCGAACATGCCGAGAAAGCAAAACAATTTCACAAGGCCAAAGTATATGGGCTTCTAATCCCATGAAAGTAGTGTATGCTCTGTTGCAAATCCAGAGTCAACAGAGCTTTCCTTTAACACAGGCACAGCACAGTTAAAACATGGGTCTAATACTGATAAGGTTGTTATCACTTAGGAATTCTTTCAGAAAGTGTCAGGTTTTTCTTTGCAGGATTAAAGCAGAGATTAGAAAAAATTATCTTGGTCTCTACCTTTTTCTTCCTTAGCTAATTCAATGGATTATAACATGGAGGGATTTTAAGGTGCTTCAGACCAGGGGCACAAGGAAAAATGTAAGCATTTTAAAGCACTGTCTGCTTTAAAAATCCAGATCCATGGTAATTCATGTAATACAAAACTCCTGTAAAACAGCAGGGGAACAAAAACCAGCAGAACTCACCATACGTTGCAAAGAAAGGTTGGGAGGATCTGTGCTATTTACTCCGTGTTAAGCACAATTGGTCTATTTCCCTTTCTGCAAATCCTCTACACCCAGAGCTGCAGCACAAGGGACCAGACATCCCCCAGCTCCTTGGGCTGCTGCTGCCCAGCACAGGAGCTGCACGGGCAGCAGCAGGGAGACAAGGAGATGACAGCTGGGGCGGAAGGGAGCTGGAGGGGGGGAACCGCTCCCAGAAGCACAGCTCTGCCCACAAGCACGTACTGATAAGCACTGCTGGGGCGATGACGGTCTAGCCACATAAGGAACAATCTGGAAGAAGACATCTTATCTTTTATTAGTCCTAACCAATATCAACGGGGGGAATAATAAGGACAAGATTTCATGACCTAAAGATGAGCCACTCTATCTGGAAGTTGTCTATTTTTTTTCAGAGTGTGCTTAACAAAAGGCATTGCGTTTCCACACAGCTCTTGGTTCATATATATTTCCAGATCAGCACTTTCAGCTACTGCATCTCTAATCCAGCCTTTCGGAAAGCTGATGGGAAAATTAAGAAGCCACTGATCACAAGCCAGAGGGAGATGTAAATAAATAAATAGACTGGAAAGCTGTTATAACCCTAAGAATCACATGGTCCTTGCCAGTTGCAATGTTTGGACTCAGGCATATACCTGTTTTGACAGCTTTCAGCGTTGGCATGTGCTGAGGAAAAGATAAAGGACGGAGGCGGCAGCTGAAGCTCCCAGCTTACCCGTGGCAGTGTCACAGTAATTGGAACAGACTGGGACACAGACCGAGCTGGATCCCACTTCCAACGACGGTGGAAGATGGTCAGAAGGGAGAGTAAGGACATAGGATGTCCACAGCAGAGCTGTGACTCTTCGAGGTGTGAGGCTGGCCCCAGAACCATAAGCAGTGTCTGCCTTTGCACCACATGTAAGGCAAAGTTTCAATAGATTCACAATCAGGCTTGTCACCACCTGACACTTTTGGTTTTTCCTTCTCTCACCTTCCCTCTGCATGCATTTCTGTGCTTCTTTGCATGCATTTCTGTGCTCCTCTGCATGCATTTCTGTGCTCCTTTGCACGCATTTCTGTGCTCCTCTGCACGCATTTCTGTGCTCCTCTGCACTTCCTTGCCCTGCTGCACCACCAGCAGCTTCTGCCCATCTCTGCTCTTGTGCCTCTGCCTCCCCCTGGGCACATTGTGCCCAGAGCCTTGTTAGCTCATGCTCCACACTGCCAACAGGAGCTTCTGAGCCCATCCAGAGCTCTTTCCCCATGAGCATGGCAGCAAACTGTCCCAAGGCACCACTGCTGTGCCAGGAAGGATGTCTTGTCATATCTAGGGTATGGCTCCGCTGAGTCCCAGTCCCAGCTCCTGCTCACTCCTCAACCTTGCTGTGCATCATCAGTAGTGGGAGGCTGCAACCAGCAAAGGCAGACTCTGAAAGCATATTAGACCATGGACACCTACTTCCAACAGGATACTTTTTCCTACACAACCCAAATTTTCTCACAGATGAAGGCTCTCTCGCATCACTATCAGTGGGGAGCAGTGTGTTGTAGCAGGGAGCAGAAATGGGGGACCATAAAAAGTAACACAAGAGGCAACAACTTGCCCCAGTTGTTATGGGCCCAAGGAGAAACTCAAGAACTGCACTCTCTGAAAAATCACATCTATAACTATGTCGCCCCTTTTTTCCCCTTTTTGAACTCTTGTATCATCTTTTTCCCCATGTCTTCTTATGTATCGTCCTAGCTGAAATGATAATATTTGCCTTAAAAATGCTAAAGAGAAAAGCTACAAATACTGTTTGCTCTTAGAGCATGTGTTTTATTTCTTCCAGTAGAATTTAAATCTTTTTCTGCAATTAGCTTCCAAAGGGTTAACTTAAGATGATTTAAAAAAAAAATAAAATAGAAGTTTGCAGCTCCTGAGATAGTATCAGTCATTAAACATAGGTAAGAATATGAGAGGGAAGGAGAAGGGAACAGATATTATATATGTAAGGAAAATTAAAACTCAGGATGTTGGGCGTGGGGGGAATGTGCTTTGAAGTACAAAAGTTCCATTGTTAATGTGGGACAAAACCTCCCCAGTATGGGACAGAGATAAAAAGGAGGGAGTTTCTAACAGATCAAGGTCAACCAAGATATATGAATAACATAAATGCTATTAATCTCGTACAGCATGAATCAGAGAATTGCAGCAGGGTATTGCTGTGTGGTGGAGTTCATGGCATGAGTGTTTTATGCCACTTTGTATTAGATAATGAGCGTATTCATCACAGACTCCTACACATCATCCAAACTGGCGGAGAAGGAGCTTTAAGGAGCTTGAGAGAACAAATCAAAGAGCTGAACTAAAGCTCAGAAAGGTAATAGGGATGTTCAAATACTGCCCCAAGTTTAGATATTTGCAGGCATCCATACAATCTGACTCTGCAGGAAATAGCGTGAGAAAGAAGCTCTTAGTTGGACAGCTTGCTGCTTATTATTTATGATGCTGCCTCTGTCATAACAGCCAATTTTACCAATTAGAGAAGATGCAGAGTGACACAGGCCCAGACTAAACCAGAAAAAGTCTCTCTTTTTTGCCTTTTTTATTTTTTTCTTTTAAATTCTCATGGCTGCAAATTCAGAGACACAAAGAGAATCAATTTTCATCTTGGAGGGCTTAATCTAAACACTGTTGGGAAGCAAGAGACTGAGCCATGCTGGAGTCAAAAAGTACATAACCAGATGTAATTCTGATTTCACATGTTGCATTTCGACACATTTTACCCTCCTGAAATTCCAGAAACACATGTGTTCCACAGGAGAAGCTTAAAGGATAATTTATCTTGGAGAGGAAGGAAATGAAAATGTATACATGTGTGTATATAATTTTGACAACAATCTGCAACCAGATTGTTTGCAGTGGTTTGCACTTCCATTTATTTATTCCAAACAAACATTTTAACTCAATGACATGGATCCATGTAGCATGGTTTTCCTGATTGTTATGCTTTTCAGATTTTTGAAAGAAATTTGAAATACAGTTGGGATCAAATTAAAATTCCCAAACCGACTAATTCCTTCTCCCTTAGGTTAGCAGGGTTTTCTCAGCATGAACCTAGGCTTGCATTCAATTCTACATTTTGGTGCCATGTAATCAATGGAAAAGGGCAAGTCCCATAATGGGGCCAGGCCTCCATAATGAGCACATCCAAACTTAAAAAAAAAGAGATTTTGAAAGAGGGACTGGTTGGTTGTAATGCAAGAGCATCTATTTGGAGCTATTCTGCAATACGCTATATATGCAAATACATATATATAAATACACACATCTAAATACATACTCTGTGTGCAGGTATACACTATGCATTAATGAATATGTGTATTGTACATATACATATATGCAATATATACTGTAAAGTGCTTCTCTACCTGATCTTTAGAAGATATATTTTTTGAGCTTAGTGAAGGGAAGTTGGAGCAGTGGAAGAGGGAATAAGAAGAGAAGTAAGGGCTGGAATGGTTGAAGGTAAAGCAGCCCTCAACAAACATCTGAGGACTGCTCAAAGGCAATGCCTGTACTGTGAGCATGAAAAACACCGTTGCTGCTCCAGCTAATTTACAAAATGGGCTTGAGCAGGACAGGAAGAGCAATGGGAAATCAAAGGAAAAGCAGATTTGTTTAAAAACTGTCAGCACAGTCATCAATTTGTGTAGGGAAAATCAGGTGAAAGCACAGAGCAAGATTCAGACCACCAAATTCTCCTTGTGGTTCCCTATATCCAAGTAGCCAAAGGATCCTGAAAGCTTATACTGGCCAGCAGCACCTAGTCCTGAGGATCCGACAGTCCCCCAGGTGCCCCCCTGGGTAGTCTGGGAGTTTTCAGAGCTTCTTGTCTTGAGCACACTCTTCTCTGGGATCCAGGGTCCCTTCTGGGAGTTGCTCTGGTGCTTCACTTATGACACAGCCCCACAAAGCTGCAAAGGCATCAGGAGACACTTCAACCTTTGCTCCTGCCCCACCAAAGAAACACTCAGCCAGGGCGTAAGAACAAACAGCAAAAAAAAGTAATACTCATAGGTGCATGGTTATGGAGTTGTGAATGAAGTATTTGGGGATTTTTTTCAATGTAAACTTGAAAAATTGCTGCATTCTGTTTAATCAGATGTGCGAGACCAAAACCACCCTCCTCTCTCAGAGGCTTTTACCTCATAGTTAAATAGAGTGGTGAAGCAGTTAACATAGTTATGCATCACCATGTTGGCATGGGGTTTTTATCTTTTATTGGCACCGGTTTATCCCCAGAGACAATAGGAGATTGTTCTTGCTGTGTGTAAAAAGATCTTGTCCTGGCAAGTAGAGTTTTCCCAGTCAACAGGTTTGAAACCCTTGGTAAGGCAGCCGTATGCCGTGTTGGGACCGGCCTGCTAAGCGTCTGCCTCCAGCAGCAATTGCTTTGCCATTAACTGCTCCTGGGCAAATGCAGCAGGGAGCCCATGCCTGCTGTCAAGCTAGGCAGAGGAGAGAGTGCCAAACCCACAACCCTCTACTATACTGTTACTACAAACACTGGGGGAACAAGCTGATTGATCTTCTCTAGACATAACCTATACCATAACTGTTAGAAACTGCATGGTGAGAGGAAAATACGTGTGCTTAGAAGTCATTGCTAAAACCCCACACAGTCCATGTGAAAACAAAGGCTCCAATGCTTTGGGTGCTTTGTGTGCCTCAATACAGATGATGTACAGGATTTCCTTTTTAATTCATATCTTCCTGGTTGTATAAATAGTGCAATACATAATTACAGCAGTCAGAGGTATTAGGGATAAGAAGGTATTTACATCAGAGATGTACATTCAAGATTATGTGTGCATGGTAAATTTTTATCTTCATCTTTAAATAAATATTATGCTTCACCCACACCCAAAGTCTTGAAAGAAAGCTGTTTTAGTGTAAACAACTAACTTCCTGGCCAATTGTTGAATTATTTGATGACTTGCTGCTGAGAAATTCAGATTCTGTATTGTCAGATACACCTTACAAGTTTTGATGAGACATTAGATAATCCACCCTAGATTCACCCAGACACGGTAGTTTATACGTAGTCATGCAATGGTGTTTGGCTGGTCTAGTATTTCATTGCTCTCATTTGCAGAGGCTACAAAGTGATTTGGTTGCCATCAGGTTTGTCAGCAATTAGAAATACAGGCATGAGTGATGGTAGCCTCTGCTGTACACTTCATGAGAGCCCACAGTTCAACCCTTCTGCAAAACATGCTTCAGATCTCAGATTACGTTGAAAAATGAAGTCTTTAGCAGTTGGAGCTGCAAGTCAGCCTTCAAAGTGTTTACTGAGCGTAAGGCAGTGCAAAAGTGATTACAAACTCAACCAAACCCCCAGGCTCCACAGCGATACAAACTGCCCAGAAGGTCAGAGCTGAACTGCGATCCTATAGCCGTGACTGTTTTCCAGATGAAATGAAATTCATCATCTTGCAGCAGACGGAAAATGAAAAGCTATCTCCTTGCCCTGCAGGGATCAACCTGCAGCTGCATTTCCCTCTCTGCCTTTTCTCTGCAAGGCCCAGCTAGCTATAGATGTGTCAATAAATTCTTTGGGTTGTTCTGGGGGGATTTTTTTCATTGTACTTAAGTAAACCACTGGAAAAATTAAGGCATTTTCTTCCAAAGTAAATGGGACTTGAAGAGGGGTGTCCTCATTGACATTAAACCTGTGTCAGGGTAAACAAATTGTTCAAGCGGCTGCGCTTCATCATCGTTTGCAAAGTGAAGGTGGTAATGCTTTTACTCAACAGCCCATACACAGGATTTGGGAGATACTGGTTCAACTTCTGTCTTTCCCTACTGGGATGTGAAATCTGTCTCTTGGGAGAGGATCCTGCCTGCCCTGACAAAGCAGCCCTGCTCTGCCAAGCTCTTGTCCTGGAGCAGTTCCACCCCTTTGTATAAAGTAATTACTTAAATATACATTGAACAAAGAGACAGGGAAATGACTTTAAGGCCTATCAGTTCGGGCACTCTACTGGGAGGTAAAGCAAGCCAGTGAA
This sequence comes from Coracopsis vasa, assembly GCA_026283785.1. Classification (NCBI taxonomy): domain Eukaryota; kingdom Metazoa; phylum Chordata; class Aves; order Psittaciformes; family Psittacidae; genus Coracopsis; species Coracopsis vasa. The sequence continues at coordinate 31,804 of JANHGB010044287.1, forward strand.
TAACTAATTAATGGTGTCGTTATTTCACTGACCCAATAAATTTTTATTGTGGAAGAATAAATCATTATCAGAGATTGCAAAAACAGCCCTCAGACACCTTGTTACCTGGGGATACTGCTTTTTTGGGGTTAATTGTCATGGTTCAAGTGGATGCAAACTAAAAAATCCCCTGCAGGTGAAATGAGAATTGAAGCCTCCCCAGGCAGGTGCTCTAGTGACAAAATATTTGGACAAAACAGGAAGTGGAGTTCATTTGTTTGGTTATTTGTTTTTTATTTCAGAGCCTTGTAAAGCTCACATCTTAAAAGAAAATAACTGCAACAAAGGCTTTTAAGGAACTCGAGTCTGCCTACATCTTTAATAAATTAATTAAGCATAGGGCCAAGCCACAGAGTTCCTGAGCTAATTGTATTAAAAGCATCCTTCCAGCTTTATTTGGAGGCTCTGGACGCCAGTGGCAGGGTACCTTTGGGTTCCGCCAATGTCTCGTACAGCTCCTTCACTTGCTGGCACCACAGCCCAGGAAGAGCCGGAGGTGCTGGCTGGACAGACAGAGAGCAACTTAGATGCCACAAAAATCAATAATAAACTCCCACATTTCCTGATATATAAGAAAGGAAGAAGACCAAAGTGCTTGATGGTACCACATTACAGACACTAAGTCTTGTTGAAAAAGGAACTGGAAAATGCAATGTAATACAAGTGTCATCAGGAGTATCTGTCGAGAAACTTTATGCCCATAATGTCTTCAGCTTTGAACCACAGTAAAGCAAAGGGAGGGTGGCTGGCTACGAAAGGTAAGTTATTGCGACAAAAAAGCACGTTCTTGGCAGAAAGAGGTGACAAAGTGCTCCTCATACCAACTCCTCCTGGCCATGGAGAAGTCTCCCTGTGCCTTCCAGGGTCTGAAAACTTTGCCATCTGTTCTCACTTGAGGAAAATTCTTGTTTTATCTTTTCCATTTGTTTTAAGCTGTTTTTAAACAGGAGAGGCTCAAAATACAGGCTGTGCAATAGCATATGATACAGTTAATTTCTCTCGCCATCTAATGTTAACAACATATGGAGACTGGCCTGAGCTGCCAAGGACATAAATCTATCCTTGCCTCCTGGTTTGTTCACTGAATCTCCATTTTTTATTACTGCACATTCCTCCATAGGACTTCACCAAAACACCTGGTAGGGACCTTCCAGAGGAATGAATCTCACTGCACAAAAGAGATCCTCTTCCCTCCACTCCAAAAATAACCCCCCATCTCTCATCGATCTCCTTTCCTTCAAATCTAAATTCCCATTGCCACTGATAAAGCACATTCCATTAATAAAATTGATTAATGTTTATAGTGTTATGCAAAAGTCTACAACATACCATGTGTTTTGTTAATGTTGTTGAATTGTGGGTGACTTCAGAGCTCCTGGTGGCAAGGGACAGTAGCATCAGCTAGAGCAAAACCAACTGCAGGCAGGTATTGTGCAAGCTTCCTTCACTGCTGTGCCAGCTGACCTCAGTCCTGACCCACCAGTTTGCTGCTATTCCCTTCCCACGCCAAAATATGCAGTGGTTTTGGGATGCACACAAATAAACTATCTCTTCCAACACGCTGACTTAACCGATGTTTGAATTCAAGTTTCCGGATGAAGATGTTTACACAAACCTTGAATGGCATTGCAACCAAAATTTGGCATTTCAAAGCTGCTTGTTCAAATGGTTATTGCTCTTTTTATTAGTTGCTGTAGAGAAATAGCGGGCGTAGTATTGGGAAGTAAACTGTAATAACTATACTTTATGGAGCTGCAAATGGGCCTACAAGGCAGCTCACTGGAAATCACTAGAAGGAGCAATGCTGCAGACTTGAAATGGGCATTTTTCTTCCACTTTCCAAGTGAACTTCAAGACAAATATGAATGCTTTGTCCTTCTTTTTATGGTGCCTTTTAGGCACTGTAAACATGAAAGATGGACACTGCTTGCAATCACATGCATTTGGTCTCTCACAAAGCCTGTATGTGAACACTAAAATGGAACAAAGTCCGAGACATGAAACCCACTTGTGACTCAGCTGAAACCAGGTGCTAATTGATGCTTGTTTATTCTTCTACATATCCTGTCTCTTTACAACATGTGCAATGTACACATTTCATCTTCACTGTAGCAGCACCAGTATCTTTCAGGTCTTTCAGAAATGGAGGACTAAACTGTCATCAGTACAGCTTGTGAACCCCCTTCTATTAAAGCAAAAGTTAAGTAATTAAAGTTTACTAAAGTCTTAGCTAACTGCCTATGGGACAAATTCTGACCAGAGTTGCCTATAGAAGTTAACTCAGTTAACTCAGTTTTTTAACAAAAAATACCAGACTGCATAACCTTGAGCAGTAATTCTGGTTTTCAACATTTATTGGAATACCATATGAGGAACTGGATTATTAATTAGGAACTTCTTTTGCTATATTTTCTTTCATAGTATGAAGTCATCTGGGTTTTAGAACACGTAATGTCACGTTTTAACTTCACATTTTTCAATCACTTTTGTTAATTATTTTGGTCCAGGTTTGGGGTTTTCTCCCTTCAGTTCTAGTTCTCAATCCACTTTTCTGGAATACATCAAGGCTAAAGAATATCAACATGCCATAAATATTATTTCAAGAAAGTGTCTTTTCTTTGTATGGAAAAATTAATCACAGAGTTTCTGGTGTTTGGAGGAAAACCGCAATCCTCAGAGGGGCAGGCGGAGGAGGAGGAAGAAGAAGCAGGAATGAGCACAGTTATGCCCCATCCAGATTGACACTTGGAATCTCTCCTTGTAAAGCATGACATGCCAGATCCAAATCCATCACTTTTGTGGTGCTCAGACGCACTACACCTTTCAAAAGCAGTGACAGAAAGGATGTTATAGGCTGCAAATGCTATTTTGTCACTATGTCACAACAGTGCAAGCCTCAGCATTTAGGAAGAGCTGTTTACTTTAGGCCTGAGAAATCTCTCATCAGCCGGAGCAGACAGTGCACACAAACAGTTTCACCACAAGGTCCCTGTTTTTTTGGTGTTGATACAAGGTGCAGAAATACAGTGTACAGCCATGGCATTCCTTGGCTAGTGAGTTCAGGTCAAGCTCTTGCTGCCTGAGTTGGGTCCCATCGAGCAGGAAGAAGGAGAGGGTGGCCGTGGTGCAGAGGGCATGCGGAACTCCCTCTCATCCATGCTATTTGCCAGTGTGGAAAGGAGTTGCACAAATAGGTCACTCATTAAAAGTCTATACGGCTGAATTCAGGAAACCTCCCCTCAATAGAACAATGGCAAAGGGAAAAAAAAAAGAAAAGAAAAAAAAAAAGAAGAAAAAGGTTTTTAGTGAGCTTTCTGGGTGGGCACAAGCACAAAGCCCAGGTGCACCATTACCTTCCAGTTACCCATCCACACTCTCAAAGAGTGACCGGTTATCATTTTACCCTTGTGTCCACAGCTCTGCAATCCTTTCTGTGCCTCTTCACAGACACCCAAAGGAGGAAAACTTGACTACAATATTAAATGATCCACATTTGCTGTGTTTTCTTTTTAACCAAAACCACTATTTGAGATTTAAAAAAATGAGACTAAACCCCAGCCCTACAGAGAGAGGCCTCTCTTCTTAACTCCCCCTCTCTTCCAAAGCAAGAGGACCACTTCCAAATGCAAAGCTAAGATTATGTGCTAACATTGGCAGGGTTTGAAACCTTACAGCTTGTGAAACTATCCAAAATGTGGTCTCTTTGGCTGCGCAGGGCAAGTGTATTTGGTAACACACCTTCCATACTTGTTGGGACCCAGGGATATTTTAAGCTTGCTGCAACTCTCTTTCTTTGTATGGAAACTGGCCCACCAGAAGATGGGATGCACAGCAGAGTCGGGAGCGGGGAGGCACTCCTGCACGAACAGGGAGAAAGTGAAATATTAACATTAACTTCTGCTACCTGCCTGGAAGTCACACAGTCACAGCATTTTAATTTGCATAGTGGTTTGTATGGTGGGTATAGGGCAGGTTTGAGCTTTCAAGTGGTGGTAGCCACTCCTGTTCCCCGGTGGCCACAATTAAATGCTCCTCGAGTCCTTTATCTTAACTGCAGTGTTTCGGATCGCTCCTCATTTCATACAACAGACTAAAACATTCAGGCATAACCTTCCAATTCACAAGAAAATCCTGCTTAGTTTGGAGCAATTGAATCAGTTTACCAGAGCTGAGAAAGGGAATCTACACAACTTCTTAAACAGTAGAGGGGCTACATGCAGGGTTTTATGTGATTGAGCATCATGATTTGCAATAGGTTTTACGGTTATTCCCATATTGCTCAACAAAGGAGTGAAGGACTGAACATAAGCACTGGAGCCCCAATCTCCTGCACTGCTTAGCTGTTAGGTCATTCTCTGGCTGTCTCCTCATGTCTGAACTTGGATGCAGTTTTGGCAAGAAATTCCAGAGGACAGGCAGCATGGCTAAGACTACACCAAGTTTGACTCTCTTTCTTCTGCTACTGCCTCAGTCCTCTGAACACTATCTCAGCAGCCTTGGAACCACAGAGCACTACTGCAGACCATCTGTTTCATGTTAGAAAAACACCAGTCTGCAAAGCTGCAACGTAGGCCACAGTTCAGGTGCTTTGAACTAAAACATAAATGCAAAATAATATCCTGTCTTAGGATCCAGCAACAGCCAAGGCCATGTACATGCAGTGTGGATGCAGCCAGCCTGCTGCAGGTCTGCTAGATTACAGTAGTGTAGATGTAAGCCACTCTGCACCATTGGTCTGGGGGCCAAGGGTCTCTTTCTGCAGCTGAGATTATTTAGCAGTGTACTAAGAGTCCCAGGCTGTCTCTGAAAATTGGTTTAATTTACAACAATGCAAGTTTTGGGATTAACTTTTACTTGAGTAATTTGAGTATTCTAGGATTCTAAATTGATTCTAGAAAGTGTTGTGTAGCTGCTGAGCAGCACTCCTGCAGCAGGTTTGCCAAGCTGCCAAGATGCAGAACTGGTAGAGTTCTTACTTTTGAAGGGTGGGATTCAAGAATCAAATGGGGCTATAGGTCTCAGAGCACTTGGGTGACCTCTCAAAATCTCCAAATTACTGAAATTGCAGTTAATTCCAAACTAATAGCTACAAACACTGTCCGTAAACTAGCTAAACAAGCTGGGAAGATGACAGGTCTTGATTAGCACCTCACTGCATGGCACTCTTGACACACCTGGCCAGCTCTATTGTGAAAACATGCAGCCCCCACAGTTATACCAAAAGGGACTCTTGCCATGAAAATTGGTTTCTCTGGTCTTTGTAAACAACTAGTTGCTCTAATCATGACAAATGCAAAAATATTGGGGATAGGAGACCCACAGATCAATGGCATGTTTTGTGGAAAAAAGAGACATCTGCATACTCGCTTCATTATGTCCCCACAGTCCTCGTATGAGAAGGGAGCAAACAGCTGATCCTTATTTGCTTATGAAACAAAGTCTTTAGGAAAACAGGATTTCACAAAGCCCAAACCATTCCGTTTGAAACACCACAGACCCAAGTCTATTGCCAAATTCAAGGCAGGATCCTGGGGGAACCCAGGGGACTGGCAACTCTGGAAGTTGTGGTGTCCTCAGCCACAGGACAGATGTCCCCGAAGAGCAGAGAACACTGAAAGCTGGGACAAATTGCTCAATTGAACTTCAAAGACAGAAAAGCAATTTTCCTATAAATGAGGAACTCTTCAGCAGGCTCCAGTGTGACCAAAAGCTATTGTTCTCTTAAGAACCTGCAGGGCATATATTTTAAAAGGTACTTTAAGGTGCAGTCCAAAAGCTTTTCAGTGCTGATCCAGATGACTCCATTTTGGACATATGGCTTTGGGTGGAAAAAAAGCATCATTTGCAGATGCATCTCTTGATCTGACTACAGAGTAATCCTTGGTGAGTAGCTTAGACTAGAGGACTAAACTTTCAGGCTGATGAAATTAGATGAGAGGAGTCCTGCTGCAAGAGATCCAGATATTTAAGCCTGTAATTAGTCTGAAATAGGAATCACAGGTGAACACCCAGGTGCCACGTATGGATGAAAAGGCCTCATGGAAGCGTCAGTTTTAGGAACGATTAAGAGAATTCACAGCATCCAGTGCTCTGAGCGCTAAGATCCTTAAACAAGATGGCAGAAAATAGTGGAAGGCCCATCATCCCTTTTCAGCGCTTGAAATGTGGGCAATTTATTAGACTGGACACTCTTTCTCTCAAAACGCTTTCTCCCCTTTGTCACTTGACAGCTGAGCAGTTTCCAGGACTGCTCAGTAACCCAGAGGCTTGAGTTACATCCTTCCTCCTGCCAGGATTCACTTGTCAAGAGATAGCTCAGAGCTCCAGGGTGCTCTGGAAGGAGCCACTGAGCACATCCGTCATCAAAGCTCAGTCAGTGATGATGACAAATGAGGACAATGAAACACTGGGACAAGCTGCTGTGCTCTGGGGTTTTCAAGACCCAGCTGAAAAAATCTTAAGCAATGTGCTCTGAATTCAGCACTGGCCCTGCTTTGAACAGGAGCTTGCACCAGATTAGCTCTTGTGATCCCCTCCAACACGAATGACTGAATCTGCCATGAGTGTGGAAACTACTGGTCCAAAGGAAAGCTACAGCGCACAGATATATATCTATGTATCTATATCTATATATATCTATCTATATCTATAACATCTATGTATATCTATCTATCTATATACATCAGCCCGATACTCATTTCTTACTATTATGAAAAAAAAAATCTAGTTAATATGGATACTCCAGATGTGTTTAAGAGCATGTTGCTGATGCTCAGACTGGCCCGAAGGTGTATGTTTGAGCCTGACAAAATCTGTTTTACCCAAGTTGCAGCCAGCCACGTCAGACCCAAGCTGGCTCTATACTGAAATCTCTGCACAATATTTCCCAGTAGTCCAGATACTAGAGACAAAGCCTAGGAAACCAAAGACAGCTCTGCATGTACCTAGTTCAGCTGCAAAGGCCTTTCTAGATCAGGATCTGGGACACAGAGTGCCTGTGCTAGCTTTTCCAAACTCAAACCTAAATCAAAGCTCACAGCAGTATAGTTGCTGTGACTGAAGTGATGAGCATAGAGCTGGCAGCAAAACAAGACCAGTGCAGGTGTCATGCCCGCAGCATTCATTGGTTCATCATGTAAATATAAGCTGCCTCTGGATAGCTGAGAGTTAATAGTGTGGCATTTTTCACTTTAAGGGCAAAACTATTCTGCATTAATTAGGAGCACAAACACTACTGGATTGCATTTTATGCATTTCACAAGCCCCGGATCTGGATTAAATCACACGAGCTGTTTAATCCATTTTGTAACACAGATGCTGTAAAATTAGAAGCTCTAAAAAAGATGGGGAGTGGGACTGCACTAAACACTGCACAAGCATTAACACAGGCCTCAAAAAAAAAAAAAAACACCACCAAAAACAACCAGAAAAAAACCTCCTAAATAAATGAAGATTAAAAAATCACCATTATCACTGCAATTTACAGTTTAGGGCTGAGATGCAGAAGTAGTAAATGGTCTGCAGACACTTCTGAAGCAAACCAAAACCAAACCTCCCTAGATTAAAAAAAACCAAGCAAACAAAAAAACCCCAGCACCACACCCCATCTTTTCTCTTGATATAACAGAAACGTGTGTGCACATAAAATACGGTAAGTCACTTTATAGGCATGGACCACAGAGATCAAATACTACATATAGGACTTATATAACCCAAATATAATTATGAGGAAGACTGTACAAAAGCCATGAGGAAATAGCAACAAACATACAAAAAAAAAAAAAAAAGAATGTTTTTGGATAACATTTGCTGGTAGCATATGTAGGAATTACTAAGTTCACAGAATCATAGAATAGTTTGGGTTGAAGGGACCTTAAAAATCATGCAGTTCCCACCCCCCTGCCATGGGCAGGGACACCTTCCACTAGACCAGATTGCTCAAAGCTGCATCCAACCTGACCTTGAACACTGCCAGGGATGGGGCAGCCACAGCTTCTCTTGATAATCTATTACTTCTGAAACCTCCCTAAGTAATTTTCATGTTCACAGTTCAAAGAAGTATGAACAAAGAGCATGCAAAGAGCAACCAAATTAAATGACTTAGCCTTTGGGAACATCATGTTCACCCTTTAGATGTCTACATCGTCCAAAGGAAAAAAAACTTCATACAAATTAAATGTAAAAAAAGTTAGAAGTAAGTAAAAAAAACCCAAAACACTCCAACATGAAAAATTTAATACGGTACTTGAAATTTTCTATTCACTGAAGTATGAATTATATTAGACACCGTTAGTAAAAAATATGGGTGTTCTGGGTTACGTTCCTCCTACAGCTGTTGCTGTTACTAGATAGGTAACATTTCTAGTCAGCAGTAGTTTCTCTTAAAAAGCACAAATTTTATGAGTAAAATGGTATTTCTTAAGAAGCCAGTCGATAATCTTAGTGACTGCTTTGTACCAGGTAAAGAGGTCCATCCAAGATGAGGACCAAGTGTTCACGAACACATCACATCCATGTATGAGATTTTAAAATGCATGCTAGGAGGGATGTGTTTTTCCATCCATAAGGGAAATGGTAAGAAAGCTGCCCAGCACCATGAGACTTGTGACAAAATACAAAGTTGAAAACACTGACTTCTTCGTTAATGTACATCTCAGTGTCATAAGAGTTGAGAAAGCTACATGTACCAGGCAGATTGTGTAATCCAAGACAGGCCTGCAGACTGCATCCCTGCTGGCAAGGCAGGGAAACAACCAGAGGCATTTCCATGGGGCCAGCTACGCTAACAACTGCTGACCAAGCGCTCTCCTGGACACCCAGATGGGATCTCCTTCTCCCTGTCCAAGTGGAGGACAGTTTGTTACTCCAGTTGTCTTCAGGAACAGAAGAAAACCTAAGGGCCCTTTTCACAGATAACATAGATGCACAAAGTGACTGGTCAACTGGGGAGAAAAGGGATAAGCGCTGCACTCAGACGTGCTCCCATGGTATCACCAGAAACATCGACTATGCCAGCTGATGCAAACCCAGAGTTAAAGGTCCAAGCACTTCTCCTCCCCTGTGAAAGTACAGTGAATCTCTGCTTAATACACAGCACTCTCATCTTGAACTCGTGACACAGTCAGGGCACACAAAGTAGCAGCACTCACCATCCTTACGCAGGAGGAGTCAGGCCAAGCCACACGTAACCTGCCAAGTCCAACACATCACACCAGCTTTCAGTCAGAATTCAGAAACATTTAAGTTTCTGAATGTATAACACTTCTTAAAGTTTTTTAATCACAGGATTATGCTGTCAGTGTTTCTTGCATTTAACGCATCCCCATGTTACGATGAACAACAGCAGAACTGGAATGAGTGTTGTGATTTTCCTATCGCAAAAAAAAACCCAACCAAAACCCCAAAACTTTGACTCCTCAGGAAAAAATAGGAACACTTGAAAATTTGAAGTACAGTAACACTACAACTGGCTGCCAATAATTACTTACAATAAAAATTCCTGGTTTTGCTTAACCATAGTGTCAGACTATTCTCGAGGTAACAGCTTTTAAGTGGGACGTAATTCACATTTTAGGTAGAAATAGTAGTATTTGACTTATCAATTTAATCTGCAGAATTTATTTCCATTACTCTGTGTATATGGAGAAGTGAACTGATAGGGCTGGCTTCAGAAGATCCTTGTTCCGAGAGGCACAGAGGTAGATCTGATGCATCAAAAACTTCTTGTCATCCTCCAAGATGAAAATCCGTATAAAAACTTTCAGTGAAAGTTGCAAGAGATACTGTCAAATTAATTCACTAACTAGAAGTCAGTCAGAGACCAAAGAAGAGCTAAGCAATGGTCCCGGAAGTGCTTATGCTACCAATTACATGATGATTAACTCTGGCTTTATTCCAGTAATGCTTCCACCAGCAAGACCTGCAGACTTTGCTCAAACACCTGGTCACCACTAATGAAAAAAATACACCTGAGACTTCAGGCTCCAGAAGCAAGCACTCCCCAACTCCTACCGCAGCAGCTCAGCAATGCTACTGCAATTATATTGAACTACAAGCCTCAATTAACGAACACATCCAAGCGAAGCATATTTTATAGTTACTTTATTAATAAACAATTTATAGCAGCAGCCTGTCCATGTGAAACTGGGGATTTGGAAGTCATGGAACTACACCAACCCAGAAAATTAAGAAGGATGGGCATCTGTGCAGCAATGTATAATGAAGAATCAATGAACAACTTCTCACATTACACTAAGGATACCCCCACAAACAGTGTTTCTTTAACAACAAGAAAAATTAAGAGTGAAGACCACAAGAACAGATGTAAAAAGGTGGGGATAACTGTAACCATCCCTCAGGATGAAAGAACCAAAACATTTTAAGATTGTTTAATATATACCTTTCCATTTTACAAACAGAAAAAGAACAACAGCTGGGGAGCTGATGCTGTTTGCAATATTTTATGAACAATTATGTATCAGAGAAATGTTTCAAGTTGATCATGCAGGCACGCTGGGAGATAAAGCAAAATATACTTAAACCATATTCTGCTGCTGTTTTAATTCCACTTGCATACAAAATACTTATAGCAGGTGTATTTTAAACATTTTTCAGTTGTCTGAAAGTCATAGATTTTAAAGTTGGCTTACCTGTAACATAGGGAGGTTTGAAAATATTGCAGAGAAGGAAAAAAAACAAATTGCCAGGTGGTCTATTTATTAACTGCATACAACATGCAGTAGGGCAGCCCTCTGCCTGTCCTTGTGGGATGCACAGCAAGTGCACAGAGAAAGGAAAAGGGATGTGGAAATGGAAAGGATTTGCTAAGTAAAGACACAGATGGTAAAACTACTCTCAGAATTATCAGAAAAAAGGTAGGGTCTTGGGATAGTGGAGAACAACATACACAGGACAAACACTACACTGGTCTCTAATGTTTCTGGGTAGCTTATGCCCAATGCTCTGACCACACCACCCAAGTCTTGGAAGGCAGACGCAGGGATTGTGAGAATGAAGACCTTGGGCCCACTATAGGCCGGTTCAAGACCACCTTAAGAACCTGAATGTACACAAGTCCATGGGACCTGGTGAAATCCATCCACGGGTCCTGAAGGAGCTGGCAAATGAAGTTGCTAAGCCACTGTCTGTCATATTTGAAAAATCATGGCAGTCAGGTGAAGTTCCTGACAACTGGAAAAAGGGAAATATAACCCCCATTCTCAAGAAGGGGAAAATGGATGACCCAGGGAACTACAGACCAGTCAGTCTCACCTCTGTGCCTGGCAAAATCTTGGAG
>JANHGB010044287.1:43238-56970 GCA_026283785.1 Coracopsis vasa
GAATGCTCCATCCCTGGTGGTGTTCAAGGCCAGGCTGGACAGAGCCTTGGGTGACATGGTTTAGTGGGAGGTGTCCCCGTCCACGGCAGGGGGGTTGGAACTGGATGATCTTATGGATCCTACCCTAACTATTCTATGATTCTATGATATGTTAATCACATTTTAGCATGATTACAGGAATATATTTTTTCTTATTGAGATATATTTATTTCCATACCAGAGATCATTCACCTTCCCTTCAGAAGTCAAGAAAGCAATACTAAATTAATGAGATGAGCTTTCTGTTCAAGTGAATAATGCAAGCAACCACACAGGAGACACTAAGGTGCAGTACTATGGGAAAACATTCTCAGAAAGCAGAAAAGAGATTAAAAGCTTTTTGATGTTATGACAGCACGTTAATAAAACCACTTTTTTCTCACCTGCTGTCATCATTTAAAGGGAGAGAAGCAGACCCAGAAAGAGTAGGGTGTTGAAACCAGGTTAAAATGTGTTGCAGGATGAGGGCTGTGTCCGTACTCTAGGTAAGACACTAAAGTGAGAGCTTGGTTGCAACCTCCACTCCATAAGAGGGGTGGAAGTGTGAGCGATAGATCAGTTCTGAAATGCATTAACAGAGTTGAAGGCTATTTGAATCATATTCAAGCTGTCCATCTTCCTGTGGTGTCCACATGAATAAAGTAGATGACAAAACTAAAGAAATTACATTCATACCAGTTGCTTGAATAAAATGGCAGTTTCTCTCCCCACCTCCCTTCTCCAACTGTTTTTGCCGCAAACTTCAAAGCCTTATTTGCATTCACACAAAATCTGTTTACAGTCAACTTCATTGCAATACCGGAGATTCCCGTCCCGTCCTCCCCCCTCCAACTAAGACACAAAGCAAAGCTGGCCAGGTGTCTCTAAACCACAGAGCCAGCTGCTCCTAACCAAGCTCACAGGAAATAGCAAGGAAAATATGCAACATTTGACACATCTGGAAGAGATTGCAGTCTTTGAAAACAGTGTCCCAATTCCCTTCCTCCTGCTGATGAGATTTCAGGCTACCAAACTGCTGCATCAACTACAGAGGATTAGATAACATGCGTATGTTTTTAACCCTACATATTCTTTCTGTCCAAATAAGAAGGTTTCCCCACTAGTCCAGAAAAATTAACAAAACACAATGAAACCATGCACCTGTATGAAGCTTTCTGTAAAACGCAGTGGAGCAAACAATTTCATCAGAAGACTGGTACTATATTTGAGAAAATTGATATAGTTGGGAAATAGCACTAGTTGATAGTAGCAAACATAGAAAATGAATCAATACTGCATGCTTCACACAGTTGTATTAATTCATTAAAAAGAAATGTCCTTACAGTTGGTTGTATAAAATGAGATGAAAAGAAGAGAGGATTGGTTAGTACTCATTTTGCCAAGTGATTTGTCTAGATTTTCATGTTGACACAAATATTGCAATATGTATTTTTCAATATGAAATATGAAAACCCCAGAAAGTATAAGTCTTAATTAGCAAAACAAAGCAATGCTTTATTATCCGCTTCCTTTTTGTATGGACAATGAATGCAAAAGAACATAGAAATAAACAGATGAGTTTAGAAGGAAATCCCAATCCAATATTGAACATAATGCTAAATTTTATTCTTTCCATAAAAATCTGGGAAGTGGAGGTGCCCTTAAAGTTTTAGTCTCTTGCCAGTATCTCTGAAAGATCAAGAAAATGAATAATGTGACCAGTTTATATATGTATATTTTAAACATTCATTATAGATACAAAACTGAATACAGCACTAGCTTAAAACAACATAAACCTCACTGTTCTTAAAGTTAGTAATAAAAAAGCAAAATTCTAATATAAAAAGAAAAACTGGAGGAAGTATTTGTAATTTTTTCCTCAAAGGTGCAACCAACAGCCAACGTATTTTTGCAACTGAGATTCCAGTTGTCCAAAGGACTGAGAGATGTATTCTCCTACTCAAGGAGAATCCTAAATTTCACAAACTTTAAAGGAAACCACACATGCATGAACAGCAGGCAGTACCCCTTAAAGAGATGATATTTATAAGAAATTAATGGTAAACCTTAAATGAATTTTAAGGAGAGGTGCAACACATATTTTCTACTTTCAGAGCTTTAAAAGTAAGATAATTTTTTTTTCTACCTCTTTGTAGATTATTTCAAAAATTACCTTACATTTAAATTAGTTTATTCTCAGGAAATGGCAAAGCATTTATTCTAAACAAGCATTGTAAGATAGCTATATGATTTTTCTTTTGAGAAGCCCTCAGTGTGGGTGTTGTATTCATATTAAGCTCAAGACTTCTTAAACAGAACCAGTGCTATACTCTGTCTCAGGAACAAAGGTGCACCTATGGGGATTCAACTACATGACCAAGGACTAAACATGTAGGGCTGTCCAGCCCTGCTAATGTGAACAAAGCAGTGCTAGGTTAACAGTTGGACTTGATGATCTTAAAGGTCTTTCCCAACCTAAACAATTCTGTGATTTTAATGGGATCATGCATATGAATAACATCTTTCAGGCTCAAGCCCAAACCAGTTAATAACAATGCATGTGAGGAAAGTTAGGATGAGACAAACAACTCAATGCCTTTACCTCCAAAATTACATCTAATAGTAACTATACCCTTAATAAGCCAATTAACAAAAAAATATGTATATAGCTATAAGATTAAACAAAATTTAGAGAATATGCTGTTACAAAATATATTTTGACATATTTCCTAAGAAGCAATTCAAACAGTCATTTATGCAGTTATTTACAGGGGACTCAAAGTGGAGTATCATTTTAAGCAAACCAGTATATTGGTTTGAATTTGATAAAATATTGGCAAATACAAGTTTGTGACAACAAGGAATTTTGGGGTTTAGTAAACTTGAAAAGTGTTCTACACAATCATTAGATGAATCTAAATTATATAAAAGCCCCCCTGTCTAAATGGGTTAATCTGAATCATTTAATGCATTTCATTGTATTCAACATTCAGATCAACAAGTCAGTGGTACATACACGCTGTGAAACAAGTTACCACTTAAATCTTTCAGACGCAACAAGCACAGATTAACCGAGTTTGACTGTACCTAATCTATACTAACAGATGGTTTGTTCTTACTTGAATACTTTTCAATACGCACATATACAAATGTGCTAAAACAAAAGGTAGCAATTATAAATATTTACTAGAATGACCAGAACTGGTATTGGAGCATAAACCATCCCATCATTTGTTTTTGAAGCCGTATCTTCACTAATTTGTCTTCTGGTTTTAGTAGTCTTCTATCCTATTAACTTGCAGGGTTACAGATCATCTGGAAGCTTCACACTGGTATAAGAAAGGAATGTCTGTTCGATGCAGTCTGAAGGTAAAGAAAGAGCTGTACTTCAGTTCATTGCGGTGATTCACCAGAAGGAGCATTGCTAACTGATGTTAAACCTAGAAGCAGTAAAGCAGCAGCCTATTCCCCCCACCATGTCAGAGTTAAAAAAAGCAATACCTGTTGTTTTTTTTATCATTTCAAAAGAGCACCTGAAAATATTTTGTACCTGTAGAGGTAATATTTGTTATTTATTAAAAATAACAGTCACTGTAGAGGAAGTTACCTGTCTATGCAAGAACAAGGAAATCTAATTGTGATAGCAATTAATCTGAACTTCTTGTTTCAATACTTAAAGATGCCTCAAAACCAGCAGTATTTGTGTGTCCAGCTCTGTCAACACTCCACAGACATTATCAGTCCATATATCTCAGGGATGCTTACAGGTAAAGAAAAAATCCAGACACTGAACTCAGACAGAACAACTCATTAACTTCAGATAATGCTGAATTAGATAGTGTTTAGTCCCAAAGCAGAATTGTAACTGCAGGAGAGCAGAGTCACGCACCTCATTATCCTATACTCTCATTCTCTTCAAGCTACAATTTTCAAATACCAATTAGTCCTAACAATTGCTTTTTAGATAGTACTTTTAAGTTTTACTGTACTGAAAGCTAACAGATATTTTCCATCTAGTCACTACAAATTTTGGTACTCTAAAGAGGTTACTACATTACAAGGAAAAGGAACAATACGTAACTACTGTAAAAAGGAAATGCTGCCATGTAGTAACCAACCTACACTGGCAACTAAAAGGCATTTTAAGTCCCAGTTATTTAACTTAAACATATTGCATAATTTTGGCCAAACAGCACATTAGAAATAAATACTATGTTACAGTTAAATTAAGAGACTTCTTCCATTATCAAGAACTATACTGCATAGCATAGATATTTATCATCAGCTGTTTTTAAATATCACTGTCTTACATAAAAGGAGATTTTTTTTCCAGCCAAATAGTGTCTCAAATTCTTTTCAGGCTTCAATAATGTGTTGCTGGTTACTTCGTCTCAATCCTGTGAGCAGTTCTGGAGAAAAGCTATGAAAACCTGCTTTATTACAGCAAACATAGCTTCTCAGTTAAGTCAAAATGCAGTATTTAAGCATTTTAAGTGGAGTGCAGAGTAATGTAAATGCTACAATACTAATTTCCAGTCTTAAATTTATTTTGTCATGCAACTTAAATAAAGCTGAACACAGATGGAGACCCCTGGTTTAAATGACATAGTGACGTCCAATAGGTCCAGCTACAGGATAAAAAGTACTAAAAAAAGAAAAAAAATGAGTGGATATGTGCCAGACTGATTAGTTAGCTACCTAAAGGATATTTTATAAAGCACACCGTTGCATTCACAGTAATCATACTAGTACACAACTGTCTTAATCCAGTCCTGTAAAAACTCATCGTTTGCATGTTCAGAACCATGTCAATCAGATTTAATACGCAGGCAGATTAGCACTTCCTAACTTGCTGACAAGAGGTTGACTACTAAAGCTAGTGTTTCAAGACAAAGGACAGTATTCTGACAGGCAGCAGATACTGTTTCTTGCTTAGGAAAAACAATAGTTTCCTCTTCAGTTTTGTTACTGAATGTTAGTTCCAGGGAGGACTGGAGGCAACGAGGATGCTCTATTTACTTTAAAATTCCATGACTTCAAGAGACTGCAGATATTTCCAAGTCCATGTAGAACATACATGACATTCATGACAGATGTTCAAAAGCCATGCAACTTCTGTTAGGTGACAGAAGTTTGACTGTTCATTTTTAAGTATTTCGTTCTTCTTTGTTTTCCTGGGAAAGATAATATTACCACTAAAAATTGCTTACCTTTAGTACAAGAAAAAAAATCTTGTTCTGTGAGCAGCTGCCATGCTTTCAGACATATTTCTGACTTTGAGATAATTAACAAAGCCTCGAAAGAACAGGAGGAGTCCTGAAAATGTAGAAAATCCACATAATGAAGAATATCAATCTAAGTACACACTCTCACAGTATTCTTATTTAAGTCATTAAAAATCTAGACTATACAAAGTAAAGCGAGGTCTTTATGCATCATTCACAGATTCAACAGGCAAGTCTCCTGCTTTTATCTTCTGACATAAGGATATCATCTGCTAAAAAGACTCATGAAAATACTTCAAAAGAACAAGAAGGGGGAAAAAAAAGAATAGATGCTGCACATTCTTTTCAAGTAGAACTTTTAAAACAAGTTACCAGTGTGTTAGAATACCCAAACCACAAAACATATCTTTAAAATTTAAACATACAGGTTTTGCAAGTCAAAAGAGGGGGAGAGAAAAACAAAAACAAACCAGACAGTACAGACTGCTGTAACAACAAGCCAATAATAAATTAGGGTAGATTATGGCTTGAGATTTAACCGGTGAAGAAAATACACCTGTCCAAGAGGAGGAAGAACAACAGTCAATTCAAAGAAAATTACTAAACACGTTATGATTACTTTTTTTTTTTTTTTTTTGGTCAACTCCACAATTCAAATTATTTTTAAATATTTAAAACTTAATTTGAAAGAATATTTCCATTCTGATGAGAGGAACAATAGATACAGAATAGTCACACAGAAATTACAGCCGCAACAATGGAACTCACTAACATGATGTTGTCAACATCATTTTATCAATTCAGAGATTCACTGGACGCATGAACATACCTAGAAAAACACATTGTTGCAGAGTGGACACAGCTCTCTGGTCCATTTTCCACCACTAAGTAAACTTCAGATTAATCCATTCATCAGTTGGATCAGGAAGAATTCAACAGAGATAAAACAATCCTCCCAAAGAGTGGGAAGTTGAAATATGAATTTCTCATTCAGTGGAGAGAAACATGAGCCTATAGAGCAATTCTCCTCCTTTAATGAACACATATGATTATATGGATACATACACCTATGTATTAAGATTCCAATGTTCAAATGAAAAGCTAAACTTAAGTTTAACAAATTTAGCAAAAGACTTCATCCTTTTCTCTTGCATCTTAATAAGCAATCTCTTTGGTTACACTGATATTTTCTTACCTGACGCACTTTTTGTTCCTGCTGCCCTGGCTGAGACACTGACTTTTTCCTATAATCATTTCATCCGTAAATGATTTTTATTTGTGATTTTTTTTAACCTTTTTTTTTCTTTTTTAAACCAAAGCCTCATTAAAACAGACATGCAAATGAAAACAAACGAACAACCCTCCCCAAACCAAAACAAACAAATAAACCCCAACAAACACAAAACAGTGTGCTAATCAATGGAACTTTGACCTAAGCAAAACAAATTTCTGTGATTAAAGTGAATTCTGTCTGGAGAAGAAGGCATCAACATCTGCATCAAAAGTCTGTTACAAAAGCTGCTACCCTGATGCTACTGGAGATAGTCCCACGTCCAACTGAAAAGCAGCTGAAACAGCACAAGGTGGGCAGGCAGCTCTTACAGTACTTGAAAGCATATTTTCTGCATTACACACGTTGGAAAACCAGTCCAAGTTCAACCCATATTTTATATTTCTCTAGTTAGGAAAAAAAAAAAATACAAAACAAAATGCCACCCCATTTTCCATTGTGTTCCTCAAAAGAAACATTGGCTAACGTTTAAATTTTAAAGTTAGAATTATCTCTCTTCAATTTATTAACTGTACATGACAGCTCCTTGGAAGTAGATCACTTTGCTTTGCCATGAAGTACAAGCAGATTTTTCCAGATGCTGACAGAAGAGAGGAGAAGATGGCAATAGGTGGGCTCAAGTATGTCAAAGGACTATGAAAAGGAAAGCATCCAACTCAGTTAATTTACCTCTGAAAAGACACAGGACATGCTACTTTGTGTACTCTAACGGGAAAGTTACCCGAAACAATGAAATACAGATCTGGTTGGCAGTGCTCCTGTGACTTGACAATACTCCTCCATGTTCTGCTACGTAGCTCTGTTGGGTTAAATCCTTCTATGGTGTTCTAGCAATCTCGTTATATCCACTTTATCAGTTTAAAAACACCTTTGGCTTTTTTTTCATGCAAAACATTTGCAAGAGAAGCGAACCTTGACTCTTGGATGCATACTGCATGCCTTACAATGCCTTTTATTTCATGATATATTACAAATTCGCGAGTTAAACTAAACTAAAAATAAATAAATAAATCTTCAGTTAAGACTGAAGATAAGGCTCCCCCAAATCTAAGAGAGCTACCTTCTGAACAAGTGCTGCAAAAGACAGTAAAAAGAGGAACTACACATGCACAGTTTTTGCCACAGACACAGTGGGGGAAAATGTGAGGGGAAGAACACACTATTTTCATCCAAGTGAAAAAACTGTCAAATCTCAGTCTCAGGCATCAGAAGGTTTGTACCTGAAGAGTCATTTCACTTCTTTCTTATATTCAATCACCTCAGAGTATGAAAGTATTCAAGGGACTGATGCTGTAATGTGTCAAACTGTGCACAACAGTACAGCAAGCTGAGTATTAAGAAGTCTGATGAATGCGCTTGAACTTTACTATAAGGCAGACAGAGAAAGTTTTAAACACAGTTTAAGATTTCAGGCATTTCTTGTGAGATAAATAGCGAGTCACAAACACTGTGTCAGGTTTTTTCTTTGTTTTTTAAATTTACTCAACATTTTATTCTAACATTTGCTGCTAGCCATTTGAGTCAACTGACTCAAAGGGAAGAGTGCCACCTACTGAACTATGCTTCAGAGCTAGAAAATAAAATGGATAATAGCATTCACTTCTGTGAAACAAAATCATTCCAGATTCCATATTCAAATTATAAAATCCACAGTAAAAAAAAAAGTACAGTGGTTGGTGTTTGGTTTATCCTAATTAAAAACAGACAGAAGAGCAGATTTTGAGGCATATAAGAACATGGGCAGACAGACCTCTTAAAAGAAAGCTGACATCACAGAAGCACTGTGATCAGAAAGCATGAAGCCATTCTGTTGTCTGACTGAGAAACTACTGACGCAGTATGCATTTCAAAGGACTAGAAAAGGACATTTTGTGACTTATGTACAAGACAGCAGATTGCCTTCGTAGAATCAGTCATGTTTCTTAAAATTTAATACTTACCATTCAGGTTTATACATGCAAGTATTAGAGATCACTCACTTTTTAATATGTTCTCTATATGAAGGTGAAGTTTCATTATATAGTTCTGCAACCCCAAAGCAGTAGAAGCAGCTTAAAAAGCACAAACTACAAGTCTCAGGTATGCTCATAATTACATATGAATAAAAAATTTTTGAGCTAAAGGTTATTTGAATACTCCACAGTTCACACAATAACACCACTATGGTAACCAATAACCTCGTGAATACTATGGAAATAAAAATAACACACAAAACTATCAGCAGCTTCAGAAAAACACACAGCTAAACATGTTACAGAACTCTTATTTACAATGACATGAATCATCTTTAAATACGTCTACATCAAAAGAGAAATGTTTTCAACCACCACTTACCAAGTACAAGAAATATCCACCAAAGCCAGTACTGTCCATTGAAATATCCAGTAAAATAATCTGAAAACTGAAATTCATACACAAAGCTTAGCTGCAGTATGAGAGATGATTAAGACATATTTAATGCATTATGCAAATATAGGAAGCACAGAGAAAAAAGCAAATTTAAATACAAGTAATACAAGCTGGTATTTCTGCAGCAGTTTAACATACAAGTAACACTTCCAGTGTCAGTTGGTCTGTGGCAAAGTTATTTTAAAACTTCTAAAAAAGTATGTGTGTGTGTATATAAAAAATATACGCGTGTGTGTATATATACATATTAAAAACTTTGTATTATTGGCCAGAGTAATCTGACATTTTCTACTATAATGAATCACCACTTGTCGATTTTCCTTTTTTCCCCCCAGTGCCTGCATCCCAAACACATTACAGCAGCCTGCTGCTTTAGATATTAACACGAAAAGCCACATTAGTTTAATCTTATCAGACAGGGATGTTCTGCTGACCCCTCAAAAGAAGAGCTTTTGACCTTCTGTATACCCCCTACTGTTAATCGCTGCCAAGAATACCAGCCCCATAAAGACCCCCAACTCATTAAAGTCTTTTCATTTTCAAACCAGCATTCAGTTCCCAGCAGTGAGCTGAACGCAACTAAATGAACCTTGAAGTGGCATTTCAACTGTTCCTGTTAGTGACCATGGTAGACAGTTTTGTCCTCCTTGTGATGTGGGAGGCAGCTGGAGGGCAGGGTGTGATGGTATTGGAGACAGGTATCTGTGCCTTTACCAGACTCCAGACTGCATGCTTCACTGATAAAAAGGCTAATCAAATGTCTCCAAAACTCACATAAGAAGTAGGAATGGGGAGATGTGTGAAAACTTGCCAAAAGGAATAAAATAACTATTTAATAGCTCTGCACACTTTTCATATGCTTCCCGTCCTGCTATCACTCAGTATATTTACTGCATCCTGCCACAGTGCTTCCCATTCACCATTTCTAGGACATTTCAGTAGTATCAACCAAGAAATCAAGTAATTAAGGCATGTAATTCAGTTTAAATAAAAGAGAGAGAAAATAAAAAAAAAAAAAAAAAGGAGAGAGAGAGAAGAGACTGGGCCACACATGTAACCAGATAAAAATCCAATACATTTAGAGAACTCTAGGTATAGCTTGGTTTTATTTCAAGTAACTGTGTACCAAGATCCACATGTTTTTGCCAGATCATGTGAATTTTCTTTAGAGGTTTAATCTTGCAATGTTTTCATTTATATGAGCAATCCAATAAAAAAAAGTAGCAAGAAACAGAATTCCTAAGTTGAACTGAAGAATTGGTACTTACATTATCCCTATATAAATACTTGCATTTCTATATTTAGCAGAGTAAGCATTTTGATTTTGACTCTTCATTACAGTATTAAATGAGTACTCAATTCCCAAGAAGTTGACAACATTATTAATCCCATCTGGCTTGACAGCCAGTACTTTTAATTCTCTAAACATATATCCCAATACACTTTTTTTTTTTAAAGTTACAATTTTATTTAGCTGGAAAGAAGACTTCCTAAAACCAGCAATCCAACACTGGCACACGTGCATTACTCTTACACTTTCTTTAGGCAGAAGCAGCCACGGCTGCAAAACCTTCCTGAGGGCAAAACTGTGCTTTTGCTCTCTCTCCCACTCTACCCCCACCCTGAAGTAAAAACTGGTACAGAGAGCATATATGAACTTGGGCTGCTTAAACACTATAAAGTTTTGTACTATTGATCCTGAGTAGAAAGGGTGATACACATGTGCTTGTGTATCACCATCAAAACAAAATCATTGACATACACCTTTATGAGCTTTCTGCTATTGTTTCCAGAAAAACAGACTACACAGGAATGTCATAATCTTCACTATAACAACAAAGTGATCCAAGATCTCCTTCTTCATCAAACAGGATGAGTTTTTAAATTATGTGACTCACAGACATATAGATTTCAAGTTCAGAAAGAATCATTGTGATTCATCTAGCATTCACATAATCAAGCTCAGTAACTTCCATCTGGCTAACCTACCTTTCTGAAAAGCATCTAGTCTTTCAGTGAAAATACCAGAAACTGAGCATCTTGGATGGTAAAAATGTAACTAAGTTAATATTCAATTTTGACTTGATTCTGTTTGCATCTTACGAGGAATAAAAGAATCAGATACAAGGAAGACATTTTTTTCTGAACTGCTCCTTCCCCCGGATAAGCCATTTATAAATCTTTCATATAGGACACCAAAATAACAGTGACATTTTAAGTACTTGCTCCACTTTTTCTGTAGGCTCTTAAGCAGTTATGCAAAGGATGAGTCATTCTGCGTTTTATTTTAGTGGAAACATGAACCTAAAATGCTATGTCAGATAAAAATAGATTAACTTCATCTTTAGTAAGCATATATGAATATAAAGAAGTAAATTTTCTACTAAAGTGGAATTAGGGAAAATTCTAGGCATTCTGTTAAGCACTGGAATATACTGGCTTTTATTATATATCCTTGAATAAACTGTTATGGTTTTGTTCTACAAACAGAGTCTGTACAGCGTGAATCATGAAACATACCCGAACAATAAGAATCCATTTGATCAGGGAGAGACCAAATCCACAGATTGCACCATACCTTCCAGCTATGGTATTTGTTATACAGAAGGATAAACAAAATCCAATCCAGTTGAAAATAAATGCCACTATAAAATAAAAGAAAAACAGTAGCTTCTGTTAATCTGTATAGCTAAGCAAACAGACTTCACATTAATTTTACTTTTAAACTAATAAGGACATGGTTACACAGTCAGTAATTCCCTTCCGGTAATTCAGGCTTTGAGAGACTGACTTTGAACCCAGACATCCCCCATGGTATAGTCACTTAATAACAAAGCAAATGGCAAACAGGCTGGAACCTACTACTTTAAACAAGAGAAAATTCCAACATAAAAGGAAGTATTAAACTGCTACAGAAATCTAACCAGATGACAGTAGACATGAAGGGTAAATGCAAACAAAGGACTATAACATACAAGACTTGGATTAAAACAAAGAAAAAAAACCTTGCTACATTTTTATAACCAAAAATATAGTTATATGCACACATACGTGCATGTATTAAGGCTGCATATTCAGCTTTATCCAGTTTGGATCGAACAGAATAAAAGTATTCGCTCTTGCTCTGTAAACATAGTACAGAAATTAAGGTAAATTGAGAAGCTGACAGTTCATTGGTTACTGTCTTTTCTTTTAGATCTATATTCAAGCATAAGACATAAGAAGCCCTGGAAGTTTTACACAGAAGCTTAAGAAACCAAGAAACAAAAAGGACATTAAGCAGGACTACCGCCGTTACTTCAATTAACAGTTTTACTCTCCCAGTAGTTTTACAAGTTAAAGTTTCATATATACTTGGCAATCAACAAGATCATGTGTATTGACTTCAGTCTGCGTGCACTAGGTCAAAGTATGGGAATTCCCAACTCTAGTGATATCCTGGCTTTGGAAGTAAGTGAGGGCAACTAAAAAGAAACACACACACATACACACACACACACCCCCACACACACCCCCACATACACACCCTGCTCCAAACAAAAGAGCTTGGAGAAGACGACAATTCAGGAGTTCTAAAAAGAGGAAGATAATGGAAAACTGAAAACATCAGGGAAGCCCACAGTACACACAAAAAACACTGAAGAGGCAAGGAGGAATGGAAGGGTGGCAGAGGAACAAAACCCCTGCACACAAATCCTGAATGTTTTCAAACCCCAAAATTAGGGAAAAAAACAAAACCCACATCAAATTCAGGCATTAAATCACCATACAAAAAAATAGTTTGTCTTTTTACTAAAAGTTTGAACACTTACAGCAAAACATTAGGAACAGAAAATTTATCAAGAGCTTTCTTAAATAAAAGTAAATTTGGGACGATTATCTATAAACCACCTCTTTTTCTTAATTTAAAACCTTGCTATAATTCCTTCAGCAATCCACATGAAGATGTAATGATGCGCCCACCAATGCAAAATTTGTCTGTAAAATTGCAGTGGGATTCCATGAACTGTAAAGAAATGGACGTTCCAGGAAAGGTTTTGGAAGAGCTTACACCAACACAGTCAGTTTGTAGAAGTGAGAAAACGCCTTGCTTTGGACAGAGCCATAGTAACAGATGGTGGCAATGAGAAAGCCTTCTTTTATCCTAGTTACTAATGTTAACAAAAAACAACAATGCCCCCCCAAAGCAACCCAACAATAACAAAAGCCCACAGCAAACAACTTTGAATAAATACTGATCAAAATTAGCATGTAATAGAATCATAGAACGGTCTGGGTTGTAAGGGGCCTTAATGATCATCTAGTTCCAAACCCCCTGCCACGGAAAGGGGACCTTCCACTAGACAACATTGCTCATGTAAGAACTACAGAATGACGCTATGACCCCATTTACCTATCTTTCCAAAATACAAGTAATGTATTTGATAAATTCTTTTTAACACAGGATTTCCGTATTTCAAGCAAGCTCTCAAAATCCACCATCCTTTTAAGAGTAACAGATTTCAGAAGCCATTCTTCATTTCATATCCGTTCTTGTCTCAGCATAACAGGTTACTGCTCTCCCTCTTTCTCCCTGCTATTCCAAGAGTGACTTTATGACTCCAGTAACATGTATGCTAAAAAATACAGAAAATAGACATGTTTCTAATGGACTACGCAAATTAAAGGAATTCCCAGAATACTTAGAATAGTTATATATATGAAAAAATAATATATATTATATAATATATATATTATATAATATATAATATATAAAATATAATATATATAATTATATATATTATATTTT
>JANHGB010044288.1:0-33159 GCA_026283785.1 Coracopsis vasa
AGATAGGCTGAGAAAGTTGGGGCTGTTCAGCCTGGAGAAGAGAAGGCTGCTTGGAGACCTCAGAGCAGCTTCCAGTGTTTGAAGAGGGCCTAAAAGGATGCTGGAGAGGACCATAATGATAGAACAAGTGGTGATGGGTTCAAACTGAAATGGGGGAAGTTCAAGTTAGATACAAGGAAGAAGTTCTTTACTGTGAGGGTGCTGAGGCCCTGGAAGAGGTTGACCAGAGAAGTGGTAAATGCTCCATCCCTGGCAGTGTTCAAAGCCAGTCTGGACAGAGCCTTGGGTGACACGGTCTAGTGTGAGGTGTCCCTGCCTATGACAGTGGGTTGGAACTAAGTGATCTTACCAACCCAAACAAGCTGTGATTCTATGTTTTTATATATAAAACTGTAATGGAGAGAGGAAAAGAAAGCTTTCTTCTTACTATCTGCTGTATCTTTTTAGTGCGCAGCACCTGTACAGAGCTTGTAATATATGGATCAAAAATCTCTGCTGGCCTGCAGGAACGTGGGTGCACTGCAGTCCATGCATCTGTGCCAGTTCACACTACATTTCCTTGCAAACAGTGCAAGAAAGTAGAAGTTGCCCTGAAAAGTTTCTTCTTTTCAGCACTAACAATATTCAGTAACCAGCAACAGCCAATTCCCCCTTTTGCCTGCCCCCAAACCCTTGTGTTTGCCGTCTCTGTGAGACTATAAATTGATCTTTGTAACATGTCCAGAAGATTAAAAATAATCCAGGCTCTCTCAGAACACAGAAACGTGTTGCTCGTTCCAGAATTGAGAGGTCCTCAGAGAGGTGCTGCTTTAAAGTTAAACCAAGATAACTTTAGCATGAGTGTCGCACCAACCCGAGCTGTGCTGTGTCCAGGATGTAGTTCCTTGGGAAACCGTTTCCTACACTGTCATAGATATTGGCAAAGAGAGTTTGTGAAAAAGAACAGAAGTTCACTTAGCAAAGACCTTTCTTTGCATTGAAGTATTCCCAGTAACTTGCTGGTAGGATGAGTAGAGAAGCAGAAATGTTGTTCAATATTGGTTTTGCATGACACAATATAATGTTTCCATGGTCTCCAAGGAGGGCCTGTAAATATCATGTAACAGTTCATGTGTCAGAATATTAATGCTGACTGGATTTTCAGGTCTGACGTTTGCTTTTGTCTCTTCAGATACGACAGATCAACATACATCAAGCAATTTACAGATGCACAGTCATCCGTTTGCACAGCAAGCACTTAGACACTGTTTTCCTTCTTCCAGATCACTTTTGTAGCCCACCTGGGAAATAAATTACTGGGCAGTGCTAGAGTTAGCAGACCTATATATAATCAAAAAGGTTCAAAATGTGATCATCAAGTACAGGTCACAATCACAACCTTCATTTTCAGAAGTAATTTAGGAGAGATGGTATTGCCATAGAATTACAGAATCATAGAATGGTAGAGTTGGAAGGGACCTTAAAGCTCACCCAGTTCCAACCCCCTGCCAAGGGAAGGGACACCTTCCACTAGAGCAGGTTGCTCCAAGCCCTGTCCAACCTGGTCTTGAACACTGCTGGGGATGGGGAAGCACAGCTTCTCTGGAGAACCTGTGCCAGTGTCTCTCCACTGTACCCTCACAGTAAAGAACTTCTTTTTTATGTCAAATCTAAATCTCCCCTCTGTCAGTTTAAAGCCATCCCTCTGGTCCATCCATCAAATCCATGTCTCTCCAGCTTAGAGGCAAAGATGTCATTGAGGACAGTCTCATATTCTTTACACAAGCAAGCACATATCAGTTGCTCTTCCTTTACCCATCAGTGCTGAAACCTCACCATAGAAAGCCACCAAATTTGTCAGGCATAATTTGCCCTTTGTGAAGACTCATGCTGGCTGTCGCCAACCATCTCCTTGTTTTACATGTGCTTTAGCATAATATCCAAGAGGATCTCCTTCATGATCTTACAGGGCACAGGGGTGAGACTGTGCTGTAGTTTCAAGGGTCTTCCTTTCTTTTCCTGTTTAAAAATCGGGATTATCTTTTCCCTTTTACAATCAGTGAGAGCTTCACTGGACTGCCACGAGTGTCTGGGAAAAAAGATCCTTCCTTTTCCTTTCCAAATATCCTGTTATAAGCAAATAATAAGTATAAAAATTAGGACCTAGCTGAATGTTCACTGAAGCCAATGGCAAATCTTTACTTAATCCCAGGGCACTTTGATGGGAGCCCTTCAAATCTTCCAATTCAGAAAAGCACCTATGTCATAGACACTTTATAAGGTCCCAGTTATATTACCCCATTTTGTGGGACATACCTAAAGCCTTGAAGTTAATAATATGCTTAAATAGTTTGCAGAGTAGGGATACATTTAGAGCCAAGTATAAGCATAAGGTCCTTAACAAACAGGGCCTTAATATTTAGCAGACCGCACCGTTTGCCACACATAGATCTTTTGCAATTTAAGCTATGGGCATTGGTTTGATGTTTGGAAAAAGGGTCTTCCAGCAAGTGATATGTAAGAACAGTAGCTAGAGATAGTATGAAGGAGTGTTTCAAAAGCAGGCTTTGTGGAAAGTGATACAGTTAATGTAATTCTCTCAGTTTACTCTCAGGTCATGCTGCTGCTGTGCGTTTGAGTCCCAGTCTTACAAATGAACAGGTTGCACTGGTTCCAAGAGTCACGACAACAAAGGAAGGCACAAACCTGCAGTCCGCTCCTGACAGCTTTTCTTTGCACCATTTTTGTTTTCTTTGCAGCTGAAAAGTCTGAGCATGTTCCAGTGGTTCTGCTCTCCCAGTGCGCATCATCTGCAGCAACCAGAATCAGCCAAAACAGGCTCCCATAGGTTGGGAGTTTCTCACAGCATGATCAACCACCTTCCCAGCAAATCACAGGTGTTCTCCACATGGCGTGAGCAGGTGAGAGCATGACTTTGCCAAACCATGATGAAGTTTGGTAGCTGAAATACAGAATCCAAGCTTGGCCCGAGATCTGAATCTGGCACTCCACTTTATCCTCTGCTCCCAGCCAAATCAAACTGCAGCACGTCATGAAAACCAAACACCACTGTGCTCTGCATCACTTAAGAGCTGGATCCAGCTATGAACTCCAATAAGGAAGCTCCTCTCTGTGCATGATACAGTGGTGCCAATGCCCAATGTATTCCCACATCAGCTAAGGTTGGTAGCACTCTGAGAAAAAGTCAAACACCTGAAAGTCTACACCTAAAATTCTATAGGGAAGAAGCTAAAATGCTGAGGTGTCATGGTTTAAAGCCAGCCAGTAACTCAGTACCAAGCAGCTGTTCACTCACACCCCTCCTTCCAAGGCATTGCAAGTGCAATGAAATTGCTGCTCCATGTAGCTTGAAATAAAACAAACACAAAAGAAACACACAAGCAAGATTTATGGGTGGCTCAAGTTCTGAGGCAAAGCACCCCCTCTGTCTTTTTGGCTCCTAAAGTCTCTTATTATTAGTTCAAGAGCTGCCAGGCAGAGTCATTCATTCAGCCCACCTGCTTTTTTTGAGGGGAAAAAGGATTGCAAAGGATGTGTTCCATATTCTTCAGGAAGTGCTCCTCACCATGGAGCCAGCTCTGCTGCAGCCTCATGAGCACTTGCAGGAGATGTGTGGTGCGCCAGCTAGGCCAGGCAGTCCTTCTCTTGCACTCGCACTCTTCTTTTTGTTGTTTGTTTTAATAAGGAAGGGTTTGAATTTTTCTTCTGGTGTATTTGGCACTTCTGGTAGAGCCTTTGACATGGAAAAGGGCTCATCTTTCAAATGCCTGTGGCACTCCCTGTGAAAGGTGATTTTTAAAAAGCCATTTTATTTTGCTTCCTGGCAGTGATATCAAAGGAACAATCAGTGCCTGATTTAAAGCCAGCAATTTATTTCCATTATAATAAACAGAAAACAATGGCATGCTGCCTTATTAGTTATTCACTTTCCAAGTCAACAAACTTGGAAGGTTGGGATGAGATCTAACCAGAGATATGCTTTGATGTTTTCAGTTTGGAGAATTGGTCTCCTAGCCAAAATGCTGAGTGGTGCCAGTCCTGGGGGGAAGAAGGGAGGGAAGGGAGAAAAGAGGGAAGGGAAAGAATCACTGAAAACACAGGGCAGGGGGCAGCTACTGGAAGAGATGGATATCTTGTGGCATGATAGCAGCTGGTTATAAGATATTGGAGTGGTGATTGCGGTACTTGGGAGTCTCACATAAGATGTATCATGTGTGCAAAGAGCAGCGGCTGGATTGATTTCAGTGTAGTTACTTTGATTTATACCCATTGAGGATCTAGCTCAATACACACTCAAGATCTGCTACTGCACTGCAGAAGAACAGCCACTTCTGTGGTGTTTTCACAGTGTGTTGCAGAGGCTGATGGATCCAAACCAAACCAGATGTGCACAGCAGCCCCAGGTATTTGTCCTTCTCTCTCAGGAGCAAGCTCTTAGTCTTCTAGCACTGTCACATAAATGCTGCTTTATGGGGAATGCTGCTGAGCAAAATGAGTTTCAGTATTTGTCACCATATTTTGTTGTTTTAGCACTTATTTCACATATGTGTAACGTTGCAGGAGGGGAAACTCCTCAGCAGAAACATGAAAGTTAAAGTGCTTTGAAGTATATTGTTCTACATGCCTAACGGGACAGAAGAGCTATGGAAAACTGCCTCATGAGAAGGTTTTGTAGGTGGACATAAACATGAAAGGTAAATATCTGCTTTTTTCCTATATTGATATAGAAAATGGTGATCAACCTCTTTCTTTGCATCTTGATGCCACCAAATAGTAAAAATAATCAAAGTCTCCCCATCGCCTTCAATGCATTTCACTAACATTCCTGGAACAATCAAAATATCCACAGTGCAAAGCAATTGATCATTGCTTATTTATTAATCATGTCTCATGGACAAACCCCAGCTGCCTTGGGTTCTTTTCTGATTATATCAAAACCATTCTTTTCTCACAGTATTGATGCTACAAACTGCCCGAGTGGTTTGTAACGGTGACCAAACGAATAGGGACAACAGTAGTAGGCTGTTTGCTTTAGTGGAGAACTGCCTGTACATTGTAGGGAGATACATACCTCATGCTTACCTATAGATTTTTATTTTAAAGGAATTTTAAGGGAATTTCTATGGGAATTTTTTAAAAACCTGAGAAAATTACAAATTTCTCCAAAGCCCCAAAGGAAAACTTGTCATTCTTAGGAGTAGCAAGACAAGTTGCAATCTGTTTTAAAAAAGGTATTGCATGGTGATTGTAAATCATTATCTATGAGGTAACCAAATAGAGCATAGAAACACAAGAATACTTGTTAGGAAGGTATGTCTTCTCTGAGCAAAGCTGTTTAGTAAGGGGTTTGTGTGTTATTGTCATACTGCCTTTAAATAACCAAGCCCATAGTTACCATGGAGAAGAGGATCTGAAGCAGGTGATACTGCACAAAAGATCACTTGGTACTTCAGTGGGCCACAAGAATCTGTGGAATGATGATGATTTTCAAAGAGCACAGTCATCTCATAGAATCATAGCATCATAGAACAGTTAGGGTTGGAAAGGACCATGAGATCTTACTGGATCCAAGCCTCAGAGTGTTTTAGAACAGGCACATTTCAAAAGCATCCACTTGTAATGACCAGCTATGGGAGATTGTCACTTGCGCAGGTCAATTTTTGGTGCAGAATAACACCTCAAATCCTGCTTGGGCCGTTTCCTCTCCTTTGAACCCCCTTTCTTATTGTCAAATGCTCATCACAGTCTGGCCCTTATTCTTCCAGTCCTCCCATAAAAGGAAGCAAATTTCCACCAAAAGCTTCCTTGGGGGCATAAGGAAATTGGAGAAAGAATAGACCTGGAGTCCTCTCATGTAGCTAAAAGGCCTCCAGTCAGACACTGCAGCCAAATTCTCTTTCCTGTGCTCTGTTGCAACACGATCAGCCTTTTTCCTAGCCTAGAAATTCTGGCTCCTTGCTTTATTCCAGACAATCTCCCTTCAGTAAAGGCATGTGATACCTAGCCTTGATCCTCCTAACCACAGTAACCCAAAGCATCCCACATAAAGGGCTGCACTTCTTCTGCATTTTCATGATTGCCTTCTGACAGTAAGAGATGATGCTGAAATTCCTTCAACAGACACAAAACCTTATCCTCCCTCCTTCAAATGCTGGTTCTTTCTCTTCTGTGTTCTCAATTTTACCCCATCAGCCCAGTCTTTCTGCTGGCCCTCATTCATTTCTCAAGCCAAAAGTCCATGTGTTCATAGCCACAAAGTCCCAGAGCACAAGGTGTTCCAGCATGAAGTGATTTCAGGTCAGCAGTGGCTGAGGCCAGCCTCAATGCTGCTTCCCCCTCTTGTTAAATGAGACTCGGCATCACACACTGAACAGTTACGGTAAGGAAGCTGCAGCTGGAGCCTTCACACGGCACAAAGGAGAAAATACCTAGTTAAATTAATTCCAAGAAGGAATAAGATTGGTGTTTCATAGGGCAATAGGAGCCATCTCTGATGTATTCCTCTTTTTATTTGTTCTTGCCATGAGTTCAGTAAGTATTCTTGTTAACGTATGGAGTGCAAAGGCCTTCACTGAGGTAGGTGCCTTCATTTACTAGTGCTTTGCCTCTAAAATCTTGCAAAACAGATGAAGATAGGCAAAGGAGGAATACTGTTCTTTCCATCCCACAGGCATGGAGGGCCAGGTAGCAATGCTTTTGGGTGAGGTCCTTAGAGTTACACAGAGCATCTGCTGAAGAAATAGGAACTGAGAACAGGTATCGTGAATCTTTAACTCCTATACATCCTTTTGATGCAGAGTCAAATCCTACCCCTATGAAACCCCACTGAAGGCAGCGTAACTGCACATGGGCAGATGACAGAGACATTGCCTGGTCTTGTCTTCAGTCATGTCAGATTTACCTGAAATCTGTTTTATCTGACTGCCAGGCAAAGCTTCTCAAATCTGCAGCCAGCATTCTTTGGTCAGGGCATGGGGGTGAAAAGCCCAGCATTCGACAGAGATTCCTTGGAGTATCTTTAAGATCTTGGATCACATAAAACAGTCCTCTCTCATAAAAGAAGAAAAAAACCCCACACAAACTTACCATTGTTGAGTGTTTCGTTAATAGAATCAGAAACAAATTTGTGACCTTGTGGCCCAGAGGTGGGAACACCATCTATAAACTTGCCCAGACATAGAAATGCATTCTGCCTGTCAGTAGGAGATTGCCATTGAACACGTGTATAAAAAACTGCTGGTGTTACATTAGGCCAGCATTTTTTAAATGCCACAGCTCGCTTTATATGCTGTAAACCTTGTTAATGCTGCTAACAAGAAAGTTAAAAACTCTAAGCTATAAAAACAGGAATGCCACTGCTAACTAAATAAATATACATGAGAACCAAATATTCAGATACGAGTTCTGGGCTAGCTTGTGTTCAGGGAAGGAGAAAGAAAAAACCATTGACCTGAGTTGTCCCTGATGTTAGAAAAGCTCCCTATAGTCAGCAAAGTTGTCTCCCATTGAATTTACCTTGATTGCAAATGGTTCTTGAGAATTCAGAACCATAACATGGAGCAAGTGGTCATCCCAGAAGTCAGGGCAGGGGGGCAGCAAGGACCATGCCAGCAAGGACAGCTCAGCCCCGGAGACTGGATGGGGCAGGGAAGGAGGGAGGTTTCTGTCTGACTCAAGAACAGATTTGTTAACATGGAAGCAATGGGGAAAATGTTTCCCTCAAAACAGGCCACCTGCCTATTCTGGTCTCTATCATTGGCTCTGAATCCATGTTACTAGACCCAGTTTGTGCTTGTTATATGCAATCTGGGATGCATCGTGAATCTTTTTGACAGCTTGGACTCGATACTGGTTCAGGGGCTAGAACTTCCAGGGATTTTTTTTGGCATTTACATTCTAACTACATATATTTTGAGTTGTTTATCAATTCAGCTTTTTAACCCTGTAACATAAGGACTGAGACCTACTTCTAATGTTGGACCTTCTGACATCAGAGTTACATGGGGTCACCTCTCTACTTAGCATTGGCAATTATTTTTGTGTCTTCCAGTCTTTTCTTTTCCTGATTTATTACCTCCTGGAAATCATGAATGGAAGATCTTAATTATATTTACTCACACAATGGACCCTTTTTTACAGATTTTAGCAACATAAAGGGATATACATCTTATGCACTAACATATATAAATCTAGAGCAGGTTATACAGTGAAGAAAAGTGGGAGAGAGAAGGAGGTGTTACTTTCACCTTCCTGTGAATGCAGGCTTTGGCTTCTTCTAAGAACAAGTTCTGTATAGTCCTTTTCCTCCACTGGTGTATGCAGTGTAATGTATTGCCAGTCAGATACAAAGCAAACTCCTATTTACTTATACATTAGTTTCCTGATCCCAATCCCAAACTCTGCTTATGGAAGTCTTATGGACTGTAGACCAGCTGCTAAGAGAGGCAAACTGATGGCTTAACCCCATAAACAATAAACACACCCTCCTCCCCAAAGGGATTTGTAGAAATAGGGACAACTTGTCAGGGCTCTGAGTGCATTAATAGGTCTTGATTGGCCTGACTCAACCCCACCTGGGGCCACCAGACACACATGAGAGCTCCTACCTACACACCTTCTCTTCATTGGTCTAGGGAAGAATTTAATGTCATGCTTGGGAAACCAGTCCTTGTAGAAGCTGTACTGAAGATGGATGTCTCTCTAATGCTAAAAGTGGCCCTATATTCTTGAGTTACTCTCAAGCCTGCTTTGAAGAGGTAGGTCACTTGCTACTCTGTCTTGCTCTAGAAGGTTTCAAGAAAAATGAGCCTGTGAACCAGAAGAGCCATCAGATGGAGCCCTAGAATTGTGAACTATTATTTCAAAGCATACATCATGCAGGGAGATTGGTTTGTGAGGCAAGCTCTGTTTGCCTTCTGTCCTGGGGGACCTTACAGCTACCCCTGAGGCCACCACAGAAGTCCATCTTTGCTCTACTTTGTTTTCTTATCCCTATTTTAATGCTCCAAAGAAGAGGCAGAAGAGTGAGCATGCTGTCAAGAGTGGCCTTTTAGACCAAGGTCACAGCAAAGACTCAGGCTTTGGGATACAGCCTGATGACTTATGCTCCTGGTCACCACAGCTAGGGAGCACTGAGAGCAATGGGGGTGTTGCAAAGCTGGAAGTCCATGAGTATTGCCAGGTAGAGGAGCAACAGACAAGGAGGATGGTGTCCTAGGGCTTGTTGTAGTGATAACTCTCAGCCATTGCCTCACAGGTTACTACAACAGGAATAACTCTTACAACAAAGACTGTTAATTAGAAAAGCTAAGAGACTTGTATTATAACAAGCATTTTGTGGGCAAGAGGTTACAGAGACCACAAAGCAAAATGCTTTTCTGAACCTGAGGGGAGCCTTGAGCAAGTCTTCAGCTGGGGTAGAAGATGATGGGCAATTATTTCTATGTAGGTTACTTCTTGACAGTATAAAATACTCAGTTAAGGAAAAGTCCTGAAAAGATCTCAGCTTTCTATATCTTCTAGGAGTTTAGCAAGATCTTGGATAGCTTAGAAGCTTGCAGAGTAAAAGCCTTGTTGGTCGCTACATGTTCAGGTTCTGAAGTATCATTATCTTTATCTGGCCTCACTTTATGTGGGTTGTGAATGCTTGGATTCTTTTCTGTCTTCAGCAGTTAATTATAAGGGCTGCTTTTTCCTCTAAGCTTATGTCTTCCTTTCCTGCCCCTATGTTCCTTTTTCTCCTGTGGTGAGTGCTAGCTGTTTATCTGTCCTCTACTTGGATGTTTTTGGTTTTCTCCCTCAGCTAGACCATTTGCCATACTTCACTGGTTTTGGTCAGACACACTAAGCCTCCCATCATTGAAAGCTATAGAGCCAACCTCCTTCCAGCATGGCATAACTAAGGGAAAGAGCACTTTGGGCTTTGAAGAGGGTTTTGCAGAAGCTCTTGGCAATGGTTTAAAAAAATTACTCCTAATATAGATGAATATGTTCCACGCTCAATCCTTGTTTGTTGTAGCCACCTATGCAAGTGGTTACAGGGTCAGAAATGAGGAATGGTTGGATGACAGCAAACAGTATGCAGAATGCTCCATGTTCTTTGTGACTTAAACATCGTGGGGAAAGTACATTTTTATACCTTTGTGCATTTATTCAACTACATTTACACAATGATAGCAAAATTACTTGGGCTATCCTGCTTCTTGCTGTGAAGGGAAAGTACACGTATCCAAGGCTATGGGAAAGCCCAAACTGTTTCAGAAAATGGTTGCATTTCTCCATACACAGATTATGTGTATGATTAGCAACCAATTAATGATTAAATTGATTATTGGAATTAAATCTAAGCAGTGGATCTAATGATATATTGGGACTGTATTGTTGAGGGGTGAGGAAGGTAGGTGATCCAACTGAGAACTCTACTCTCTTGTATGGCTAATCAAAAAAGCAGCCATTTTCTATAGCTCTTCAGGACTTGCATAAAATTTGATGCAGCTACTTGGCCTATTTGTAAAACACGATTTAGTTATCTGCAAGACTCAATATAATAAGCTCACAGAAGAAAAGCTAGTGGGATTTTAGCAAGAGTATTTCATTTTCAAGGACTACTGGTTACAAGCTGGTGAGAAGTTTTCCCTTTCCCCCTCCTCCCTCCCCTTTAATCTCAGCACTGACTGTGACTTGCTGAGCTCTATTTCCAGGATAACATGCTGAGATGCTGATTTTTGTTGGAAGACCACACTCTAAATTGTGCTGAAATTGGATGCAGCATGGGAACCGTCATAATGAGGACTCCACCACTGAAGCCTAGGAACAGTGTTGCGGAGGGTCATGTTGCGTCTTGTCTAGGGCTTTCACAAATTACAAATCCATTTATATGTGAGTTTTAAATCAAAGCACAGCCATTCCGTGCTTTCATTTAAAGCACTTACATTTTTCTCTTTGCCTCAAACATGGACTGTGTTCAGCATTCTCATTTGAATGTACACCAGCCTCAGTCCTGGGAATGCTGTTTTCTGCAGCAGTCAAATAAACTCTGTATTAATGCTGCTAAATTTCTAACACAAGAGACTAGAAAAGACGTGAGGATGGCAAACTGTTGAATTGTTGTTCATGGAATCATAGGATCGGAACAGTTTGGGTTGGAAGAGGTGTCTCGAAAGGGAACCAAGACATGAAATTCCCGATGGGATGTATTGTTGCAGACAGTCTTTTCACCTAGTTTCCTTCTTTCTTTTGCCTCAGGAGTTTTCCAGTTGGCTTAGGCAGGTCCGAGTCTTTCTGCACATATGGGGTTTCTCTCGCTGTAGGTCGTTGCCTATTCACATTGCAGCACTGAGGCTTAAGCATTGAATAAAAACTTTATACCGGAGTAATTGCTGCTGTTAAATATTGAAGGGAAAAAGAAAACCTAGAGAAGGAGGAAAATAGAGGAAACAAAGAATTTGATTCTAGTTGATTTGTGTCTTGGGAACACTAAAATCGCTCTGTAATTTTCCAGGTAAATCACATTCCAGTTCCAGAAGCAGGGTGGTTTGCAAGTGAATTTGATAAGTGGGATTTTCTTCTCTATTGCAAGAAAGCCTGTGAAATTTCTTTGGTTATAAAGCCAAGGTACATAATTTCATGTGAAATTCTGACCAGTGGCACATTGCATGTTCTCCAGGTGTTGCAGTCTTGAATAACAATTCCATTAAGTGCTAATTTATAGTGCTCATGAGTTGAGGTAGCAGAGAAAAGGGCAGAGTCTGTGGTAGTCTCTAGTTCATTAGCCTTTTTTGGCTTTTATGCATGTAATAGCTTAGATTCTGCTCAGTCCTTATGACTCTGCAGTTTGCAGAGTTTCTTCAATATAAATAAAATGAAGGTGATGCTTAGATCCTTTCTGGAGAGTTTTAGAAACATTACTCAAAAGTTACAGCTCTGGGCACCTTCAGCATTGCATATCCCTGGCAATGAATGAATTATTATTCTGGAATCTGTAGGAATTTGGTCTCCTACCTTGATTCCTTCCTCTATTCAAATATTTACACCTTGCATTATTTGATGGGAAACTATTTTCATAGTTCTAATTTAGGAACCTATCTGGACTAATCACCTCTACAGACAGTGACTTCCCCTTTCAGTGCTACTTTCTGTCCAAAACAATCCTGAGAAATGTGAAGAACTTCATTTCAACATGAGAATTAGTTTTGAGACCAGATTCAAGAGCTGTGGGTAAAGGAACAATGAAGGAAGACAGATTTCTTTAGTCATCCATCAGCAGGATCCAGTGCAGGGTTTAGCACTTAGGAAAGAAGTGATTTCCATATAGACTAAGTCAAAAGAGTAGAAAAATAATAGGAAAGAACTTTAAAAGCTTGAGTTCATCTACTGACT
The DNA here is from genome assembly GCA_026283785.1 of Coracopsis vasa. Taxonomy (NCBI): domain Eukaryota; kingdom Metazoa; phylum Chordata; class Aves; order Psittaciformes; family Psittacidae; genus Coracopsis; species Coracopsis vasa. Next base: position 12,379 of record JANHGB010044288.1, read on the forward strand.
TAGCTTTTGTTTTTCTTCTTGAGCTCATGGCACTAGCTATCTTCACAGCACGCTGAGTGGTTGATGCAACACACTAGTTAATGCTTAACTGCTTTTCTGATGCTGTGGTTGTTAGGTTACTGAAATTCAATGATATGTTATATTAGCAGTAATATATATTTGTGTGTGAATGTGGAGAGACATTGTGTTCAGCAGAAGGGTTGTTTGGATAGAAAGAGTGAATAGCATACTGGTTTTATGCCTCTGGCAAGCTTCCATAACTGGCTTACCCTGACTGGATGAGGTTTGTTGTTTGTAGAGCAGTGGCTGCCTGGAGAAGTGCTGTAGCAGTGAGCTTAGCCTGTATGTCTAGCAGCCTTTATTATTAATTTCAGTAGTGGGTGGAAAATGCATTAGCTTCATATATTACTGTTGGGAGGTTGGTGGCATCCATTCTCCCAGGGTTGCTACGTGCTTCTAAAACTCTATCTACATGGAATTTGCTCTTCATTCTCCTCTTTTATCCTTTCCTTGTCTTAGGAGTTCAGCATTGCCAGTGGTACCCCCATTTCTTGCATGCTTTGCTAGCAAAGCTATGGAATGGCAGAACCCTGATACCAGCCTGAGGTCCTTCATGATGCAACAGAGTGGAGGAGGTAGTTCTTTAACAGCTATTCTTTATTCAGTTCTTTATTCAGCTACCCTTTGGTCTGGGTTGTTTGGTTTGTTTGTTGTTTTGTTTTAAAAAGGAAGGAAAATCAGAATTTCTAGTAAAAGGAGAACAGCATTATTCTTCATTACAATATTCTCAACACTTTCTACTGTTCTTCATCTTCCCTTCCACTGAGATGTCTGGAAACATCTCTGTTTCAATACTGCCTGAGCAATTTGGCAGAGGTGTCTTCTCACAGCAGATATAGGGAACAGCACAACCTGCCAATGCCTTCTTTATGTAGCTGCCTATATCTGCCCTCAGCTTAAATGTTGGTGGTTGATGCACGCTTGCATTTTCCAGTTCAACAAAGCAGGAGATATTACAGGGAGGGAGGGCTGGCAGAAGGACTGATTTAAAGACATAATTCAGGCAGCTCCAGCAGGCTGTGTCACAAAGTCTGCCACTCCAGCACAGGGCTTCGGGATGGATGGGAAGCAGCCTTGGAAGAGCAAAGCTCAGCACTGACTTCCCAAGGGAAAAGCTATTTAGGCTGTGTACCTGCAAGGCATTTATATAGCACAGTTCTATGCACAGTACATCCTTCTGCTGTCTGGTGTTGCTAGTGCCAGAAAGATTGATGTATACATTCAGTGGGTAAGATCAAACCCTACTGGTTTTGAAAGTAAAAATGTCTTCTGCACTGTGGTAGCCCACAGATATGGGGTGTTGATAACTAAATCTCAGGTCATGTTACCTTTGAGGGCCAGGGCCCATGGTTTTTTTCATTAGCTCTGGAAACCTACAGTGAAAACACCAGAACCCACAAAACATTCAAAGCTGAAGAAACTTTGCCTCTGTTTTATGGCAGCTCTTTCAATTGCATCACAGTCTTGCAACAACCAGCACTTTCCTGCAAGTATCATGCTTTTGAGGGGCAAATCCTAACTTTTGTCCCCAGACAAGTTAAAAATGCTCCAAGCTTTTCTTATTTGAGGGAGAAACCTGGAAATGAGAAGCTGTGGGAGAGGACTCCAAAACTGTTGCTTTAGAAATCTTACAGCTTCCAGATCAGTTTTGTGAAGGATCCAGTAAATGGAGTGCCGAGAGGCAGTAAAAATTTCAGATGAAATACATGAAAAATGTGGTTAATTTGAAACCAAATCCTTGCACTTCAGATGTGGCACTCTGATAGGAACCGATGTGATAACAGTGGTAAAGAAACCTTGAGTTCATTTCAGCCAGCATGTGGAAGGGGTTGAGAAGCATTAGCTTGTAGTTTGAGCCCCCAGGTCATATTTAGCTTTTCTACTTCCAGTGGTGCCATGGGCCATTTTTAACAGAAGAAACAGCTTACTTTTACTCTTCTCTTGAGGGGCTTAAACAGGAATTTGGTTTAAAAGGAGACCATGCAGGTTCCCTTGCCAGTGTTACTGGCTCTGTTTTATGGGTGCATGTGATGACCTGTGTGTCTTCATACGGGCTGTTTACAGCATGATTACAAAGATAAATGAAACATGGTTAAAGCTGTTAAATTCCAGTGTCCCCTCAGTGCACAGTAAGTCATGAACTCTACTGAGCAAAAGGCATTTGGAAAGAAAAGTGACCTGCAGTGAATTTCATCTAATAAGGGCATATCATAATTACAAGAAATGCTTTCCATTCTGAGTTCTTATGGTTCTGCATCAGTTTATGAAATCTGAAATTGGGAATTGTTCTCTAAATGCTAACTGAAATGAGATGTCTCGCTTCTAAATATCTGTGTCTTTTGAGTTCAGATCATCAAATGTTTTATTTCATGGAATTCAGAATTAAAAGTTTAAAGGAATAAACAGCAACAAAAAAGCGAGACCCTCCTGTAAACTCATCATCTGGCCTCCAGTTCTGGAAGAGGAAGCTCTGCAAACCAGCTCTGAACTCAGGAAAGGGAGGTACAAGCAAACTTGCTGTGCTGAAGGAAAACACAAAAGGTAAATCACAGCGTCACCCAGAAGACACCGCACTCAGTCACGCAACTGCTTTGACAGCTGCAGCTCCCATCCAGGTCACGGCAGTGTAACTGGATGCAGAACACTTATACCAAGGAGCAGAAATTTCTGAGAGTTAATACGGATGGGCATTTAAAAGCTGATAACATGAAATGTTCCCTATATCAAAGCATCAATGGGTGGAGTGTTTCCTTTGCATTTTCACAGATAAAATACTTGTTTCTTATGGTGACTCGCCCAGATTACTCTATAAAACTGAGCAAAGGTAAAAGGATTTGTTCTGCCTTTTCTAATTCATCTGCTGAGCCTGTTTATTTCTAGACAACTTACACATTGAGTAGCATTTACTGTACTTTATGACTATGTTCTGCTTGTTGGTCTCTTTTTGCAGCTCAGCCCCTGGTATGTGATTAAAAGTTTTAAGTGACATCTAATGCCCTGTTAAGTTGTTAAGTCCTACAATAGCATCTGGAAAATATATCTGTCTCTCACTGGATCCTTGGAAAAGAATTCACTTTAACCGTAATTCCCCCTTTACCTTCCTTCCCAGCCTTATCTTCCCTCCTTTGAGACCTGACAGGGGAAAATAGACAAGTTATGGGACAACTGATATAAAACCTGTGTACATGTAAGTCTAAGTTACTGCACATAAAAGGAAGGAAAAATGGAATTAGAACAGTACTGGGAGTTATGTGATGGGAAATCTGGAAAGTTTTTGTTCCATCTTGCATTTGAAGCATAGAACAAGAAAATCGCCTGTAATGGGAACCTTGATCCAGGCAATGAAAAGCAGGGATGTGCAGCCCTGTTCTAGGGGTGAAAAGAGCCAGGCTGAAATATTAGTGAATAGTTTTGTTTCCCTGAAAGGAATTAACTTGATTAACATTATACAGACAGCAGTTCTTACAGCTAGCATGGGTCAATCCGTAGACAAAAGCTTCAAAAGGAGCTAACGTGAGACAAAAGACATGCATGAATCTTTGCATCAAAACAACACTTCCATGTTTACACTTCAGTTAGTCATCAAAGTCTGCCAGTGTTTGTGTGGGTTGGGAATAACAATTTCTGTGAGACTGTTATGGTCAGCTGGGAAAAAATAGTGCTTCTCATGTGAGTGTTGTCACCGTAAAACTTATGCAGCTGAAACTGCCTGGAGAAGCTATTGGCTGTAGATCGCTGCATTTGGTGGTTTGGGCTGGTTAAAAAAGGGTTTAATAATTCACATTCTTTTTTGTAGCATATTATTGACTAGACATTAAACCCACTCAAAGGTAGACCAGCTGACATGGCTGGAAGCCATTTGGATCCCATGTCTGAAATGGAGGTAAGGATTTATATCTAATCCCCTTCATTTGACACAGAAAACATGCAGCTTCAGATCAGGGGTTGGGGCAGCAGCGCTCTGATCATGATAGAGGAAGCTGGAGCATAATAGTACTTGAATATTGTATTACGGTGTTGCAGGGAACAGTGCCAGGCTGGTTTTGACTTCTCACTTTGTCCAAGTTGATTTTCAGTTATTGTCTTCAGTGATCTTCAGTGCATTGTCTTAGTACAGGGGTAGTACAATCCCAGTTATGCAGACCCTAGTATTAGCATAGCCAAGCTCCATGTAAAAACTCACAGTAAAGCAGCCTTGCTGCAGCCAAACCACATGTAAAAGCAAGCTGTGAAACACACTCGACATCGCCAAACCACATGTAAAAGCATGCTGAAAACCACCCTCCACATAGCCAAATTATATATATATATATATATGTGTGTGATGGAGAACAGTCGAGGTTTGCATGTTTATTGGAATAACTCAAGGTTGTGGAGGATCCCCTTGCACAAATCACCTTCTCTCCCACCTAATGTTAGAGCAACTCCATCCAACGATGCACTGGGTGGACCCACTCCCATGTCTTAAGTCACCAGGTAGGAAAAGTGGCTCCAGTAGGAATTAAATACAGCACAGTGGATTTGGGATCAGCCTGCTCCATGTTTGCAAGTAGTAAATGAGCAAAAGAATTGAGCTCAGAAAGAGCAAAAGACTGATTTTTTTCTTGTCCAATTCAGACAGAACTGACGTTGTTGAGTTATTCCCACTAATACTTTCTATTAACCTCTCTGACCACATAGTCAGTCAAGTGCTAGTGCTGGCACCTGTGATTAATCTTTCTAGGTAGAAATGAGTAAAATGCAATTACTAATCCCATTTTCAGTTGTTCTGACTTCAAAAAGCCATCTTAGAAATGTTGTTAGATGAAAGGGAAAATTATAAGAACTGAACTTCCAGTTCATGGATGTTTCGTTAACTTGAACTGCATTGAGCTTTTAAATGGCTTCTTGTGACACATTTCATGTATTATCATTACTGCAGATAGTTATTCATGAAGTATTTGGGGGGGCTTACAGACTTTTTCTCACAGTAGGTTTCAAGGCACTTTACAAAGGAGTTCAGTATCATTACCTGCATTCTACAACTGTAGAACTGTAACAGGGAGGCATGAAATGACTTGCCCAACATTGTACAGGTCAATATAGACCTCTGAATGGAACTCTCATCTTTTGAGCCTGCATTTCTAGCTACTGAATATTATTCCTGGTTATCCACTGTGGTGGCAAGCCTCAGTAATGGCTGCTGTCTCTTGCTAAATAGAAGTCAGGCTGTTTGTGGCAGCATGTTTCTTATATCAGTCTGAAATATCCAGTTCTCTGGGAGCCAAAGAAGGCTTGTGCTGGAAAAGGCTGTTCACAGAAGCTTGTAGAAAAGCATTTAAGGGTGTGCTCAACCAACAAGAGTTAGTTGTGCTTTTCTCTTGCACTGTTTTGTTTGAACATGTTGTTGAATGTGCCAGTAGGGAGTTTGGGAACTGACTTCTGTGAGATAATCCAGGATTCCTGGCCTTTGACACACGGTATGGTTGTTGAAATCAGGGGGTCATAGCTTTCCCCCCGTGTAAAACAGAAAGGCTTGACTGGCTTGGGTGAAGATATTTCAGTGTATGTATAAGTTGAGGTTTTGCCTAAGGCAGCAAACTTGGATTCAGTGTTAGGGGCTATTAATCTATTTAAAGCACTTTTAGATTTTAAAATTAATTTACTTGATCAATAGCCTTTTCTTTTTCCATTTCCATTCCTCTGGCTGAGCAGTCTGTCAGGATCCCAATACCATAACTTATTTAAATGCTTTGCTAAGTTCTCTAAATGCAATATTTGACAACTCATTTTTCTCTTGCTCATTCCAGGCTCGGCTTTGCATTCGTGCCTGATTGAACATTACCAGTAAATACAGAAGCACAGAGCCTGACTGGTGCAAAGCAGTACAAGGATAAGGTAAGGTGCATGGCTGCTTGCCCACTGCATAGTCCGGGCTGATTCTTGCCCTGTTCTAGTCCCAAATGTTAGCTATTGCCAAATGAAAAGAGGATTCAGGAGCAAGCTTATAAGCCTGTTTTGCTGTCATCTACACTTTTTCTACTCCAGTGAAGAAAGGCCACAGGTTCAGGCCTGTGAGCAGCTGACACTCTACCTATGCCTTTATTTTCTTAGCTTATGCTTTTCAGCTCATTAAGTCCCTTTTTCAGTCTTTAATGGATTGACCAAAAGAGCAGCAATTGCACCATCAGCCAGTGTTAACTGGGCCTCTCCCCCAAGGCAATGCCATCCAAAATGGAAAGGAGGAGAAGGACATGGGTATGATGAAGTCAGCTCTCAATATGGCAACTTTCCAGCTCCAGCAGAAGTTAGTACACTTGGTAGAGGTCTGATAATCTCATTATTATTAAGAGAAATATTATGGAAGAGTTGGTATTTAAAAGCAGAACAGGAATCCTCTGCAATATGTTAAAAAGCTCATCCATGTCTCTAAGAAGTACCAGGTGGTGTATTCACCATTAACATGTGATATGCTCATGGAAAATATCATCTCAGGACAACACTGATTATGACAGTAAAAATACTCAATATATGAAATAAACCAGGCCAAGGTCTCAAAAGCAATCTTATAAAGTGACATTATAATTATTTAGCACAGTGATAACTGACTAGAGAGAAGAAATAGAGAGCAGGGCAGCAAGTGAGGGAGGGCAACTATTGCTATATAGCATGGAGACCCAGGCTGAAATCCTGAATGCCAGTTTTTGCATTGATTTGATTTGGTTTTCAATTGCTTTAAGAATAAAGTAAATAAGTAGAGAGGAAAAACACATTTAAGCATTTGAATGTGGAAGATTTGCTTTTGCTGCCCATGATTATGCATTTATATTCTGTTCATTGCTTCTGTGTTATGCTGCTGCTCCCTGTTATATCTGTATGTATGCTTTTACATCTCATTATCTGATGTACTTTAACAAAATATGTGAGCTTAAGAACAAAAAGCCAAACAAAGCCCACATTTGCTCTTGCCAAATCTTATCTCTTTAATACAGAAGGTTAATCTTGAACACAGCCACAGTGTGGTTAGAAATATTCCTTCTGTCTCTGAAAATTACACTTTATAATTGGCTTTTAACTATCTCTACCACCACCAGATCAACATGTAGAGGTATGTTCTTCTGCTTTATGAAGCTAGAGGCTCTGCAGATCATAAGGTAGATTCATATCTCCCAAAATGCTTGTCACTTCAATACACCATCGAATCACTGTGGATAGAATTAGGTTTTCCCACTTATAATTCAGTGGGAAAATCTTTCCTGGATCTCGACAAACGCCCCAAGCCAGGGACTGATTTGGCAAGGTCAGACTGAAAACATCTCTCCACACTTACTTAAAGCAAGGCACGGCTCAAACCCTGCTTTGTCCAGCTGTCAAAAGCCTCAAGTGGGAAGTTAGTTCAGTCACAAAGACACAGGGATTGATCAACTAGAAATACATGCATCGGAACTTTGGAGCTGAGGTGTCTCAGGATCCTCCTCTCTAGGCTTTTCAGCAACCATCCCTGCCAGAAATATAACAAACACCTATTCTTTTATTAGCCCCGTTGGTATCTAATAAGACTCTGTTTGACAGCTCCAGCTTCTGGATTCCTGCTGCAGCAGCCTGCTTCTGCTTGTGTGCTCTTAAGATAGGGGTCTGTGGGGGCAGGAGCTGTTAAATACAGAGACACTGGGAGAAATGGGTTCAGAAATGTCTCCTCTTCAGTGGAAGATAGGAAAGAAAATTTAATTGACCTACTCTTCCCCTCTCATGAGTCCAGGAGAGAAAGCCCATGAGGATAGGGGTTAGAGAGAGATAACTTAGGGGTTTAGAGAGAGATAACTTAGGAGTTCACACCCACTGTGTCTGTGAAAGAGCAAGGCCACTTTTGTCATGCCCTGTTTGAACAGACTTGGAAATTAAGTCTGGACCCCCCCCCCAAATCCTCCATGGCGAGAATGAAATCTGAAGGAGAAGCAGCACAGCCTGATCTGCTGTTCTTGGGCAAGAGCTGTAGAGCCAGCACTCAGGAAATCGTGTTTCCTGATGTGTGAGCTGAAAAGGTGAAGTGGGGATGAAATAAATAGGAAATTGTATGAACACCCAAACACAGGGAGTTTTCTGACTTAGCTGCAAGTCAGAAGAAGAAGATAGCTGCAAGGCTATCAAAATGGGAGCAAAGTTCCATTTCCATCTAACCTTTCTTAAAGCCTATAGTGCTAGCATAGTTCAGACCTCAGTTTAGATGAGTGGAGAGATTCACTGAACTTGTCCTGCTTTGAATCAGGCACAAGAGAAAAAACACCCAAAGTATAAAAACCTTTAATTAGGGGTTTCCTCCCCAGTTTAAAAATATCCTAACCTCATCAGTGACCTTGATACAGAGATTTACTTTCACCTTAAGCCCTCCAATTTCCCAGCCAGCATTCAGTCCTTGGGATGTGCCCTTTGCCTTCATCCTTATTTCTTGGACAATCAAACCTATTTCTTGCCTGCTTTTTGGGCAGATATCCTCAAACTATTAACACTTGGGAAAATTGGATGGATTTGCTTCCAGAAGGGAAGATGCTCAAAGAAAAAAGTGCTTTTGAATGTACTGACTCTAATTATCCCTGCTCTTTTTTTAGTATTTTTCCATTGTTTTGTACAGAATTATCGCATTTCCAGAAATATTTAATGGCCCCATTCTTACTCTTGAATGGATTTATCTCCAAGTTCAGAACTTGTATTCTGCATACTCCTGAAAACAATTGAACCTTAGACTATGAGCTCCTTGGAGACTGCTTTATTTTGTGTGCCTCATCAACGTGTTTTCTAGAAGGATCACCATCAGACCCTCAAGAGAGAAAGAGAGGGGAAACCTTAAAAGTGCTACTTCATAATGGTATTCTATATAGTATTCCCCAATGGCAGGCTTGCAGCACTGTGGAAAAAGAGGGGAAAAAAAGAGGTAATTATGAAATTGAAATTTACATTAATTAAAGCAGCTAATCAGAACAAAATGCTGATTTCTTTCTCCTGTTCTCTTTCTCTTTGGATGGGGTATAGCTGCTGATATGTATGCTGCTCTTCTAATCCTTTAATGGGGGCAAAGGCTTTTGAAGACTCTCTCTCAGAGGTGCTATTACCTCTATATATGCTTCTAATTTAACTTCTCATGCTGTATTACAGTAGCCTGAAGCAATTTTAGGTGTTGGGTTTGTGAGAAAAGCCCAATGTTGATGTTTATCAGATGACCTTTTAAAGGGTGATGTGGGGGTTATCCATTGGCATGATTAAGACCATATGTAGGTTGCTTTTCCCAGGCATTTCTTTCTACTTTTCAAAATCCCATCTATTTTTACCCAGATTCAACCAGGTACCTTTCATCTCTGGTATGTTTATGGGCATTACAAAGTGAGACTGAAGCAAAGTGTTCCTTTGGAGTCATTTCTATAAGGAAAGTGAAGAGAGCTTGAATGCATAGAGTGTCAACACAATGCTATCAGCAACAAAATTCTACTCCCATTTTTGAACATTTCAGATGTTTACAGCCACTTTTCCTTGATCCTCTTTCCTCCATTACCCCTTCTTACAAAGGCTTCTCGAAAGTCTATGGAGAAGTGAGTTTTTGAGGAATCCATTATCACTGTTACAGAAAAGGACAGAAGACAAAACTGCCTCAATGCTGTGCCTGTGAGAGTGTCATTTTTGCTGCTTTGGAAGTTAGGTATTTCCCTGATGGTTCGTTATCTTGGTAGGCCTTACTGAAGATCAGCTGCCAGAGTTTCCTGTACCATTGGCTGGGATTGTACAGAGACGGCATGGTAAGCTTTACTGCAAGGCAGAGGTATAATATGATGCTTAGATATCTGCTAAGGAAGTAGGCAACAAGGGTGGCACTCACAATAACCATGAGCCCTTTTAGAAGAGGAAATAGGGCAAGTACCTTATGAAGTCTTTAGGTGTAAAAACTAGACTTTTAAAGGACTTTTCCAATGAATCAGGACCTACTCACTTTTGTTCATGTAAGTAGTTGTTATCACCCACTGTTTTGAGGTAAGGTTACAGCATGGATTGTCTAAAATACATGCACCTTGGTGCAGTTAATACTGAGAATCTGGTGATATTTTCAGGTTTTTATGCCCCAGATTTTTAGTTCAATATTGGGAAGCCCTGTCTTCTCTGTCACCAGCCGCCCTAGTGCTGAGACATGTTTAACAGATACATGGGAGAAGAAAGTCAAACCCAAAGGTTATCTATATATTGCATTCAGAAGGAAATGATGGCAGAAATAGTATGTCTGATGCCACAAAGGTTCTATTCATGCCAAAAAGATTAATTTCTGATGACTTATTTAAGATTCTTTCTAAGTATCATATATTTTTTATAAAGCTTGAGTTATGTGAAGGTACACTGTAGTCTGTGTACTGCATTTAATATGTGGTTACACAGTGAAATGTTGAGCCTGTGACACAAGATACTAAGGCAAGGGGAGCTTGTGGCACTCCCATCCATTTAAAATGCTATGAGCTAGTGATGTCTTAACATCAGAAAATGAAGCACTTGTTTCCCTGGGGTTAGGATGCTTGTGTGAGGCCCCTGAAGGCACAAACAGGTTGTGATATTCCTGCTCCCTTGGGGAGCTTCCCCAGGGCTCCCCTCACTCTGCCCATAGCCCAGGACCCTGTTTCAGCCCAGATGGGGACTGTCAGTCCCTTATCTTGTTAACATGTGCCACTTCATCACCATCTACCATCAGGCATCGGATTCAGGTCACAATCAAGCTACTGCACGTCAGAGACACTGTGGTAGCTCATCCTACCAGCCCTGAACATGGCAAATACAAAACCCCAACTTCTTTACCTCTCTCCCCTTGTGGGGTAGAGCAGGTGGCATTGCTGGCATGTCCTGCAAGCTGAGAAATATGCACATGAGCAGTCACCACAGCACAACCAACATGCGCTTACATGTTAAGCCACAGGAATGTGATTATGAGGCAGAGCTTTTCATCGGCTTATACTACAAAGGCAAAATGCTGCCCCCACTGAAGTTGGTGGCAAAACTCCTGTTGGCTTTGACACAGCCAACACTTTACCCTTCTGATGGCCAGCTCCCGAACCTGCACGCCTGGCTGCAGAAGGTGCAGTTCATGACTTGCCTGTTCCAGATGATTGTGGAGCTTTTAAGAGTTTGAAGGAGTTTGTGGCAGCACAAGAACCAGAAGAGCATCAGTCAGGTTTTGCAGTTCCCATTGCAGTCACTACAGCTACTTATCTTAGAAAGCGGTACACAGGTAGGGGGTTTCTGGAGAGGATTTATGGATCTCCCTTAGTTCACATGTATGGATTATGTCCAGCTAGCACGGGAATAGCTTGTCCTTAAATTCTAGCAATAACAGCTGTGAATAATACTATCCTGCCAGTTGTACTCTTCTCCCTGCTTTTGTTCCTCAGTAGCTCACAAAAGCAATCAACATCAAATTGAGGGTGGAATTTAACGTGGGGATTTGGAGTTCTTAACGTGAAAGAAGGCTTTGAACAAACTCAGTCTTAGCAAATAGCAGCTAATAACAACGATAACAATAATAGAGATAAGCCGATTCATATCTCCCCACCCAAAATATTTATATAATGAATTAGTTAATTGTATTTTATCCTCTTGTGATGGGTGGGTGGCTAGCCTTTGCATTGTAGCAGACCCAGGGGAGCTCTTGTGCAGCCTGATGCCAAGAATATGTGTTATTTCATATTCTGTTCTTTGCTTTGGGTTTAAGGTGGTGAGAGCAAATTCCCCTGCAATCAGCCCTAAGTGGTTTTGCAGCGAGCAAGTCTTTCGGTGCTTGAACATCTCCTGTTGAGGAAGGGGTAGGGAAATCCCTTCATCTGCTTTTTGTAATTCAGATATTTACCATAGATCCAGAGAGAAGCATTTAAAAAATTAAAAAAGCAAGCATTAAAGTGTACAAAAATGAATTCTGGGGTCATTTTATCTGCCTAATTGGGCCTAAAAACAGCCTGTGGGAAGAAGGACCAGCAGCCTTGAGTGTCTGAGGCAATTTGTATCAATTATTTCCCAATGTGCCAGTCAGAAGTGAAAGCCCTTGCCTGAGTGCCTCCATTAGCCAGGTGTCAGAGCTCTCTGTTTTCATCTGGGGCTTTGCTCTGGGAACAGGGTGTATGCACTGAAAGGCACCGAGGAGGAACCGGGGCCTTGGCTGAGCCAGGAGGGTGCCCAGAGCAGCTCTGGGAGTGAGGTTAGTGCCTTCACTCCTCTGTCATCACCAGTCCCTGAGAGCAATCACCACCCACCAACAGTTCCTTGAGATAAGACCGAGCCAGCTGGGAGAAGAAAGCCTTTGATATTTCCCTGCCTTGCTGAGTAAGTATGCCATAACAATACTTTGAACTTTTACAGCACCTTTTCATACCAGGGGCTGAGTGCTCCACAAACATTCATTCCCCAAGCTTCATACCACCCATTGGAGGAAACAGGGCTTTTATTGTACCTCTTTTTATAAGCCAGATCTTCCAAAAAGCTCAGTACCCATTTTGCCTATGCTGGAGAACTCATTTTCTGTGAAAGATCTGCAATATCTAAGTTGTCACTTTAGATGGCCATGGCCAATATCGGTAACGTCTACCCAACTCCTGCCCCAAAATGCTTATGCCCTGGACTTGTGCAGGTGTGCACACAAAAAGCTCAAACACTTGTAAACTGCTTGTCTCCCATTTATAACCCACAGGGATCCTCATGAGCCTCCTGATGAGAATTTTTCTGACAAAGCAAAATCTCATCAAAACCACCCTGGTTTTAGTCAGGTTTTCCTGTTGTCTGTAACCGTGTTCTTTAGCTAATGTAAAACTTTACAAGGAAAATAGATGCATTTGTTTTGCTCATTAGATCTATTTTCCATGATGCTCCTATACTCGGAAACAGAGCAAGAACATACTTGTTCACAGTTATATGCAGGCACACAATAGATAGATAGAGATGCTAAATCCCAGATAGGCATTGTATTTTGCTTTGGTAAAGCATGCAACAGGATTAAACCTTGATTTTCATCTCCTGTCTGCTTTCTCAGTGAGAAAATACAGTTGAGGCCAATTCTGGAGTTGATCTATCTCTATGGAAAGTTGATTTTAAAGCGGTGCCAAATGTCAGTGAAGAATCACTGTTGAAGTTTCCACACTCAGAATAACAGTGTCTTGTAGGGAGGGTGAGCTAAGAGTGCACTCTGCAGCCCAGAGCACAATATGCATGCCTTCCAGTTACTGGTCCATCCAGGGAGTATACACATTTTCATTTCTGTAAGGACAACATATGTATAGCAACCTCAGCCTCCATGGAGTAAGTCTACCCGTTACTCCATGTCCAGCTGGAGCATCCAGAGGGTGAAGGCTTTAAGCTTTGCCTGGGACACAGCATTTGAGTCCTGCTCCAAAGCACAACAATTCACTGATGCCCTCAGCTCTCATTTCTCCTGATGCTACTGAAATTCAATTCATCCCCTTGGCCTGTTTAATTTTTGGGCACTGTAACTATGTTAAGTTGCTCCTGGGAAATACAGTTGTTAGCTGTTCCTCTTCCTGAAGTATGTCGAACTATTAGGTCATTCACATCCCATGAATTAGAGGCATATAATTCATACGCTTGTTGCAGTGACCCTGATGTATTAAAATTGAGACGTAAACTTCAGACTTACAGTTGCTTAGCCAAGCTTCTAATCTTTTGAGATTTGCCCATCACAAATCATAAGTACAAAGTGGGGGAAAAAGGAGGAAATGCAGAGTGATAAAGCCAAGCTAAAATCTGTCAAATATATCATCTCTTCAAGTAAGGCTGGACTAACGTGGAAAACAGGACACAGCATGATGGTTGGTTGAACTTCCTTTAACATGTAGTCCTGGGAAAAGAGAGACACTAAATCCTAAATTAAAATGCAGTATTAGAGCTGTTTAAACAGTCTTTGAACTGCTGGAAAGATGTGCCCTCCAAATCACTTCCCTTGTAATTCAACAGCTGCATTTCTCACAGCTCACGTCTCAGAGTGGACCAGCAGAGGTGACTGGGCATATAAGAATAACACTGATAGAAGGTATGTATGGAAGGTGCTAATCTTCTGCCCTGTGTATAGGTATGTAATCACTTAGCAGATAACCCTGAATTCTGCACAGTCATTCATTTTAAAACAGAGACCAAGCTGCCTGTTGCCATGAAACTCTGACCAGTTTATGGGTCAGCTTTAGCTCTCAAAAAATCCTCATAATGAAGGTGGAAGATGCTCAATTTGTGTAAATCAGAGTAGCCCCAATTTCCTTGCAGCTCAGAGTGCAGCTGAGCATCAGGTATTCCAGTGTCCTCTAACTGAGCTTCTCTGTCACTGCCACCAAATGGTAATTGTCCTCCCTCTGGACAGTCAGTGTATCAATAAGGCAACCAAAGGTGAAATGGTAGAAATCAATCTGCCTCTCATTAGTAAGATGAATAGAAGCATGCTGCGGAGAGGGATCGATGAAAGGGTGAGAAGATGTGTTAAGAATTGGTTAAAAGAGAGATTGAAGAAGGAAGTTAATACTTTTTCAGATAGTTTAGGATAAACTTCAGAGTACTTTTTGGGTGTCTCATGTGAACAGTGTTACATAGGTTCTTGATAAAATGAGTTCAGGGAAGATATCCCATCTCAGATTGTGAAGTAAGGCTGCTGCTTTTATGGTTTTTGATTTCTTAGAGTTTTAAAATAAGAACCACACATTTTTTATATAATGAGCATCAGTGTATAGAGGTGTACTGAAACTGAGCCGCTGAACATGCACAGACATTCTATAGATACATATGTACGTACATTTATACTTGCCTGTGCTCAGACACACACAAGAACACACAAATAGCACACAGACAAGTGCATGAGAGCCACTTATGAATATTTATGTCCTTTTTACTTCTAGGTAGCATATTTCTGTAACACAAATTACTTGCAAGGAGCAAAAAGCGATTTGTCTAGAAGCAGAAATAGAGATGAGGAAATATTTCACTCCAGATGCAGTGACAAGTGTATTATTGAAGTAGTTGCGGAACAGCTCATGTGGACACAAGACACAGTACGGCTGTGCTGCTGGGAAGCCACATTTCTCAGGCCGAGCACCTTGCATTTTTCACAACACAAATATGGCATTGCTGCTTCTGGGACACAGGCCAGCTCATTTAAATGTGGTGCTCAAGAGATGAAGGAAAGGCAATTTGCCACGACACCTTTTACATCTTGCTGCCTAGCTCACTGCTGCAGTTACAGATGGCCAACATTTGTGTCTTAAACATTTATCTCGCAAAATAGACTTTTGTATATATAAAAAAAAAAGAAGTATTGAGTGCTGCAAAATATTTCCTTTCAATTTAAATTTTCATCTTGGTTCAATTTTTAGAAAACAGTTTGAAATTTCAGATGTTGCTGTTTTCCCTCCTTTTCATCACCTTCCTTCTGTCTCGCACTGTTTCTGCACACAGTAAATGTTTGCCAAGGCTGGAGGGTTTGGGGGAGAGGGGTTCATTCTCTCTTCTTTTTTCCACTTTGTAGTTACTTCAAGCTCCATTGTCAGTGAATTGCATTCAAAGCCTGACTAGCACAGGTTCTCAGCATCTTACCACACCTTTACCTGCTCGGTCAGTTTTCTGAAGCTTGCAAAATTACAAAATGGATGTAAAAATAAGTGGGCATTTCTTAAGATTTGGACATTCTTTCTTTTTTTCCTGCAGTCGGTGGCAGATGGAAACTATTATCAAGAAGTGAAAAATTCCACAAATATTTTGGGCGAAAGAATGCACTTTGTCCCAATTTGAACTCAAAGTCTGAAACGACTTCAAACTGGAATGAGTCTTCTAAAGACTCCGCTAATTATCTCTGTGCCTTGTACATGCAAGTTGAGAGCAGGGTCTTGACAGGCTTTGGCTGCAAAGCAGGGTTTCGAGTTCACAAGAAGCCTTGTCTCCTCGCAGTTGGGCTACATCCTGAGTCAGACCCAAATGAGTAGCTCTCAAATTCCTGGTGAACTGGGATCTCTGAGAGTATTTTCTTATGACTACACCAGAACATGTTGCTTCTAAAATAAAGCCTGTTTCCTCAGAGCTCCAGATTCCTAGGCCTGCAGCAGTCCCCAGGGAATCAAGATGTACATGTTTTGAGAGGTACCGAGTCTATTTTTTGACAGGATTTGTTGCCAGGCTCAATGGCAGCATATAGAATCCAAGATGAGCTCCTTCAGCACAGAAAATCTGTACTTTACAGCTTAACTTTGCCTTCTCAAAATGGAAATGTCTGTTTAGAGCCACCAAGATCTTTGTTTAAAGATCATATTAGACACTTTGAATAATTCCAAGGCTCACAGTGAGGCTTATATGTGTCTCCTGCTTTTGCTTTTTACCTGTGGGTCACTGTTTTATAGAGTCACAAACTAGTTCAGAGGTACTATGTGAAAAGGGATGGATTCTGTGTGTCCTCCCAGAAGGTTTGTAATATTAAGAATAAACCTTCCTAAGAGAAAGAGCAGGCATCTGATGACAAGTATTTATTCCCATTGGATAATGTTCAGAGAAGTGTGTCAGCTGTTCAGGCACACAAGATCAGGCTTTTATGTGGGTCTTACTATGACGGATGGATCTTACTTACTCATGCATGAAGCTCTTTGAGAATGGTTCTAGAAAGCTGCTTTTGCATTTCTCACCATGGTTATACACTATGTGTACAAGGTGGCTCACAACTGCTTTTGCCAGATCCTTATAATCTGTGGCTATTACAAGCAACCGATGGGGTTTTGGCTATGTGAAGATAGGAAAGGCTGCCAGCGGTCTGACTCTGCCCATGGCTGCATGCATCAACCCAAGCGCAGCCGGGCTTTGTGCTCGGTTGGGTTATGAGCACAGGGTGGTCACTCCGCCGGGAACGGTGGCAGCGGCCTCAGCAAGGGAGGAAACACAGAACAATCAGCAGGGAAATCCAACCCAAAATAAGAAGCTGACCTCCACGAAAGAAAGGTCACTGCTTGAAAGCCACTATTTGAGAGCAGGGGCTGAAAAAGAGTGAGCAAAGGGGACTCAATGCCTCTGTGGTTCCAAAGAATTCCCTTTTTTGTGAGCGAAACAATGCGGGAGAACAATGCAAATGGTTGCAGTGCTTTCGAGGCAGTAGATTAGTGGGTTTTTTCCCTTATAGAAAGTAAATTGGAGCTGCTTCCATAAACAATAGGCATTGGCTGCAGAAGAAAGTGTGAGCTTTTGCAAAAGACTTAAAAATAACCCCAAAAAGCAAGGAGCCTATTGGCAAAGCCTTCTGTTTTCTCAGAATAGGAGGGAAAATGCGATTCAGCCTCAACGTTTGAGGAAGAGAAAGGCTAAGAAAGCAGATTGGGAGACATAATGTGGTAAACTTCAAACGTGCCAGATTTTGTTTTAGAAGGCAGTGTTTGATGAGAGGTTACCTCACGATGGGAAGAGTGAAATGGATTGCCGGCTTTGCCAGCTCTTTCCCCAAACATTTAAAATCCTTCAAAATATTGTTCTGCAGGAGACCAGCTTATTCAAACACATTATACTGCCAGGGTCTGTGTCCCAACTCGGGTTGGTGCTTAAAGCTGCCCAGAACTGAATATTCATGCATTCCAGGCAAAAAAATGTGGCTTGCTGTGTTCGTGCAGTACCTGGCACAGCGTACAAGAGCACAGCACAAATAAAAACCACCCCAAAACCCCAATGGGTTAACCTCAGGAGCTTTAACTTCTTAAAGGCATAGACTTTGCTTTATCTAATACTAATAACCCATAAGTTATGTTGGTGGTGTTACCAGATTTCTGACCCCTCTGGTTACACTGCTGCTAGCACTGTGGCAGCTGCAGTTCTGCTGGAGAGGGTTCTTGTACTGGTAAAGCTTATTTGATTTCTCTGAATGAAAGTAAGATGCCCAGTATGTCCCAGTATAGAGCAGTAAAACACTGGCTTCAGTAAAGAGGATTTGGTGCTTCGAAGCAGCAATTTTGTATTTTAGCATAGGCAAGACCGCAATGAGGCAATAGCCACAAATATGTCAATAATACAGCCAAAAAGCCTTTATCAGATAAATGCTGAGTCAAATAAAGAGGCTGATATTTTTGTGCTGCTTATCTACATTGATAAATGCAAGTTTAATTTACTCAGTATAGCTTGCATTTGGACCACATGGCTGTATGATGCTTTATTTCCTACTCCCATTAGAAATATAACATTGCTGAGAATCAGCTGAAGTTTATAGGTACTTCATTATTAGTGTCCGCTTTCCCTGTCCCTTGTGGCTGCACGTCAGTCTGGACATTTTAGCTTTTCTTTGATTTCTCTGAAGTTCAGAATGACTTACAATGGCTTTGGGGATGTAAGTTTTATTCTGTAAAGTTTCCTGGCAAACTGCTGCATCAGTGAAAAGTTCACCATAACTGGCCATCTGAACCTACTCCATCAAGCTTTAAACTGAGCAGGGACAACTGACTAGGTTTCTTTATGATAAACCTCAGGGAACAAGTTAACTAAAGGGATTCAGATCTTCCTCACTCTAAGGGGATGTTACAGCTTGAATTCTGGCCCTGACTGCTCTCCTGCACAGAGCAGCCCTTAAATTCAGGATCACACCCCATGGTTCCCTCAAGTCAGCACAGAGAGCTCCTGGGGAGTCCATCCCTCAGATCTCTATGGGATAGACACATACCTGCAGCCTTTTTCCTTGGGAAACAGAAGCTGGAGTGTATAGCTATTAGCAGAAAACTTGGGAAGAATGGCTCTGTCAGAATTTGGGATTCAAGGGCAGGCTGCAGTGGCAATGCTAACACAGTCCAAATGGCTCACTCAAATCTCTTCCAGGCTGGTACAGCATCAAAGACTGCCCGTGGTGATGGGTGGATGTGCACAAGCCTCTGCTGACCAGGGCAGTGGTATCAACCCAGGATCAGATGAATACATCCACAGCATGGATGGAGTCTGAACCAACCCTGACGTATGGAAATAGTCCTCTCCAGCTTACCAGTTGGGTAAGTTGTCCAGAGCCTAACGAATGTGTGCTCAACATGATCAGAAGGCTTTCAAACCTTCCACACTTTCAGAGCTAAAGTAGCATTCAGCTTTTTTCTTAGGCACATAATGCTCTCTCAAACAGACAATATATTTCTTGGAGGTCCCTGGCCACCATGCCACACGCATTAGGAAACCTGGCAGGTGTTCCAGTCAGAGTGAAAGGGCTGCAAGTGGGTGGCTGTCAGCAAAACACAAGGGTTTCAGTAGTTTCTGAAGCCTGAGGAGCAGGAAGGGGTCCCTGAGCTAAGTAAGAACAAGCACAATCATACAGATGTTATGACTGAAGGTAGTTCTGGTGTTTAACTGTAAGAATAGGATAAAGAGCACTTGTACAGGAGACAAATAACTCTTTATCTAAGACGTGGCCCAGGGCACCATGCCAGGCTATCGCTTCCAGATTTGGAAGTGTTTTGTATGGCACGACGGAAACTTTTGACAAGTAAGATTTCCTCCTCAGTACACGTGAGTGACACCTGGCACTTTGTGCACTGCCATTGTGCTAACCCATCCTCCTGTCCTCCTGCTTCTGCAGGCACAATGCTGGAGCAGCCATAGGGAGGAACTGATTTATCCCAGGGGGTTGTGGCAGGCAGCACAGCTTGTGTAGATATCTCAGCAAGCAGTCTCCAAGCTCCCTCAAGGTCTGTACGCACCAGGACTGCTGGACAGGGCCTCTCAAGAGTGTGGGCTGTAATGATTGAGACTTAAGGACCCGGCAGTGTCAGCTTTGAGAATAACAATGACCCCAACCATTTCTTCTGTCTACACTTCCAATGCTCATCAGTCTAATTACTGCTGGGCCTCTGCCCATCACGTTATGAAATGCTTCAGAGGTTAAGGGGAAAAAAAAAGATCAAACTGTGGTCTAAACCTCAGGAGGAAGAAGGCATCTGTCAGGACAAGCTCTTACCAGAAATGGTATAAAGAATCCTTGTTTACTAAATCTTTCAAGTCTGTAGCTAGTTCAAAGACACCTCACAGAGCTCCTCATTAGAAGAGCAAAAGAACAACTGAAAAGTGCTCAGGCTAACTAATTAAAAGCAGTAGCTTTGTGTGCTGTGGTGTGGCAGGGATTCATGTGCTGGAGTTTTTTCTTTTGCATCTACCAATGGTAGAGGCAGGTTCTTTGCGAGGTGATAATTCTGCCCCTTTATTGAAATGTGAGCAAAGGGAAACTTGCTCCATTGGATTTGGATTTATTCACATCATTTGTAAACAGTGTTAACATAAAGATAACGCATGCAGAGAGTGCCTCAGGAGTTACCATGACTGATAAAAGATCTTAAGGCAGTTAGAAGACAGTTTTCAGCATGTTGGTTTATCTTGAAGATGTATACTTGAAGTGGTATGTGAGAGGAGAAAAGAGTTAAAATAACATTTCAGTCCTGTGCACAGAAGATTCACAGGGAAGCAAAGCACAGCTGAATTGTGGCATTCACCCACAACATGAGGGAGAGCATATAGGGACTGTAGCGGTAGGACAAGGGGTAATGGGTTTAAACAGGGGAAGTTCAGATTAGATACAAGGAAGAAGTTCTTTACTGTGAGGGTGGTGAGGCACTGGAACAGGTTGCCCAAGAAAGTGGTAAATGCTCATCCCTGGCAGTACTCAAGGTCGGGTTGGACAGAGCCTTGGGTGACGTGGTCTAGTGTGAGGTGTCCCTGCCCATGGCAGGGGGTTGGAACTGGATGATCTTA